>JAFIRS010008210.1:0-18790 GCA_018342105.1 Gonioctena quinquepunctata
CAACCAAGAAGAATATCTAACCTTTCCCAAACTGAAATAAAAGTAGACAGTTGACAAAATTTAGATACTATTGATTTTTTTAGTGAATATTGGGTTTGCTTGAATGAAACTATACTAAATGGGACATATTGATATCTTATACTGGTATATCATCTAAAGTGGCGTCATAAAACCTAGTACGATTCTGAAAAAAATACAAATCTTTACCGGTGAAAGGAGATTCCTTCCATATTTCCATTACTTGACAAGACCAAACAAGACAACTAATAGGCATTTGAATAAAGTTCACAATGAAGCCCAAAACACCGAATAGCACACAAAACAAGCCAAAACAAGATAAAAACTATGGTATTTGAAATATGTTATTCAAGATGTCAAGTCAAATGACAACTGGCAGTAGCTTATGCGCAAACTCAGATCCCGCTTATTTAAAACGCAGTCATAAGTGAAATAAAGTGACAGATATATATTACTTTTCCATTCTCCTCTATGTTATAGTTCTGTGGCTCGGACACTCGTGGTATCACTTCGAGTGAGACTTCCAGGATGCCATACGAAGGGGGGCAAGTGAGGTATCACCGCACGAGGCCCTCGGATCTGTGTAGATGGTTATATAACCGAGCACAAAAAAATGAACTAGAAGAAGAAGAAGAACCTCTTTGTCATGGCAAAGATTAGAGGTTAGGTTTTCATCACATTTTTGTCATTCCTAACGAAATATCCATGGAATAGGTAGCTTGTCATGAAGAACTCAGCAAGAACCATAAAAAATGTAATAATGTATTCATCTGAAACCGTACTTTGAATAGTTACAATCTAATGTAGATCTTTTTGGTTCGATCGTCAATTGCAGATTCAGTGATCCAGTCCTTTTTGAGAATTTCATAATTCAATATAAATAAATTGACCTAACCTAACCTGCCCAACAAAAATGGAGTCCATATTATATATCCATCGTCAATAAGTGAAACTCTTCGACGCATTCTGGAAACTAAAAATCCTGAAATGTTGAAATTTCAATTGTGTCAATTCCTCGATTCAATTTCATGCCTATATAAATGAGAACATATTCTCTAAATATTTCATCCCATTCGAAAACCTTGATATTTCCTACATTTTTTCAATCCGAAAACATCCGAAGCGTTTCCTCGTGTACGATCCCCGACACTTGATGTCACATGACAGGCTTTCCTGACTCCTAATTGGCTACACCCAACTCTGATTTTACGAATGAAATCAAAAGTGACAGCATTTGCAGGATTTTGAAACGATTTTAGTATTTCATTCATGAATAGGGTTAGTAATTTCTCTTGTTACTCTACTCTTTGTCATGGCCACCATTCTCTCTGGACAGTGGCGGACTAGCGCACTCTGGTATCTGAGAGAGTTACAGGCTCTTGAATGTATATTGGACCACTCTGTATGTTACGTGGGCCACCTGTACTCATGTCTATGTACGTCACTTTGACGGGTTAATGCTACAAGATTCTGATTGGCTGGAGCTTATTAGTACTTCCTATTCAGATAACGTTTACTCTCTATAGTGATTTTTCTTCGAACTTAACCATACAAACCGGGTTAGCAATAAGTTAATTTGTCAATATTCCTCAAAGTGTATTCCAAATATGACGTAAGAGTTAACCAACCACATAAACCAGCTCACTGAGATAGTTTGACAGAGTAGTTATCTTGTTGGAGGTTAGGTTTTTTGTTTATTCATATGGAATGATAAGGATAAAGGTTCTATCTCAGTGTAAAAATATATTAAAAACATATAATGGATTCATACAAAGTATATGTGAATGAGAGATTATATCAGATTATTTGCATTTGCATAATCCAGATATTGATAAAATGTATTTCCGATGAATTGATGGCCACTAAAGAAGAATGTGGTGAAATCTGAATATCTTCTATAAATTCCAGTACTAATAAATTTGCCACATTCATTTTCAAGAACTCGAAGTACACATAAGTAAAGAGAAGATAACAAAATATTAATCAATGCCGTAATACATTTTTTTAACTCTCAACAACAAAAACCAAATCTGTCAACCTTCACAAGTTAAACCGAAGTCTACCGTGACGTCATACAATAGTTAACCTAGTTTGCGTGGTTAAGTTCGAAGAAAAATGACTTTTGTGTGGCATAGCCCTTTTCATTCTAGAAAATATTTTGTTCGCATGCCTCAACTTTCGCCATGTTTTTCGTACACTTTATACGTGTATAATCAGTGAATATGCGCTATAATTCCCGATATTGGTATATCGGCCGTAGACAGGTCAAAAAAACAAACAAGCAGTTAAGTCCGAAATTTTCATATTTCCCGGTTTTTTTTTAACATGACGGATGCCCTTGCGCGTAACTTGTGAAAATGCCTATCACGTTAGATTTACAAACACTATGGAGTAAACTCTCTTTACTCGGAGTTGGTATTATGGTATATGAACACGCCACGCCCTGTTGAAAGTTATGTCACATGTCACATGTCACTTGTCACAGCTTGAGGAAAATGAATCATAGACATGAATAGAAAATTTTCGTCAATATGGACGAGTGTAAATATAATTAATATTGATCGTCAATTTCATTATTCAATTGAATCGGAACGTGTAAATTCGCAATAACCATCTTCGATTGGAATAAATCTCTTCAGATATTGATCTCATCTGATTTATTTCTGGAATATACCATAATGGCTTCAGAACACTACACATGTAAAGGAGAACTTGCAATAACGGATATTGAGGAAGGAAGCAAAACATAACGCGTGTGGGACTTTTTTTAACATTCATGATATTTTAATCGGAGAAATAATAAAGGAAGAGGCTACCTAAGACAACCCGATTAGTGAATATGTAGTATCTAATGAATGTCTGGAAAATAATGGGAATCGAAAAATTTGATGATACCAATTCAAGTGAAATCGAGGTTATGTGCGAGACGGTGTTGAAGACCCCACAGAATCAAAGTTTTCGCCAGTTTGTGAGTTTCCCTTTAAAAAAGTATTAAATGTTGGCAGTTGAAAGTTGAAATTGGTATATTTTGGTGATCCAAAATATTTTGAAAAAAATAATTAATTGAGTTTTATTCAAGTTTAGAAAGTAAAAATGATTGCTTTGAATGTGATATAGGGTTTTTCCGTGAGTCATAGATTCAAGAGCTTGTCGCGCAAAGTTTTAAGTTCGATAAGCTTTTGAATCTATAAGTCACGAAAAAACCTACGTTATCCAGCTAAAACAATTATTTTTTACTTTTTAATGCATTTGAATGAAAGTTTGTCTCAAAATGGTGTTTTATTAATTATTTTATTTTGTGCTATTTAGTAAGTACGCCTTATTTTATGCAGTTTTGTTGAGGCCTCTTTCCTGTAAGTTCTGAGCTATCTAGTTATTCAATGAAGAGACCATCTAAAGATTAACTCGTCCGCCCTCCTGATGCTGCCATTTTCAATTTATGAATTCTGACAAAAAATCAATATTCTTTGACTAAATTAATAATCTCCGACCCCAAAAACCCAACATACCAATTTTGAATAATTACAAAAACTCGTCCGCCAGCTTGAATTTATGAATTAATTCATCTAAATTTTCTGACAAGAATACCATTGAAGTATCACCTGCAAACTGAACTGTAAATTGATCAGTGATAGTTGTGAGTTTATTAGTGTAGATAATGTATAGCAATGGTCCAATCTTTTATTTATTTATTTATTCAACGGGTAGTCCCAATTACAATTTGTTGTATAAAAAGAAGAAATTTATTAAAATCCTAAACTAGACTAAAGATAATTAATACATAATACAATACTAATAATAATATAAAACACAATACAAGTCCACTAAAGTGGTAAAATACAATACAATATAGTGGTATAATATCATTAAAAATACAAAGCTATATAATAATAATGGAATGAAATAATACTACAGAATCATGAAAGGAAGTGTTTCAGGAAATAATGCGACTCAATTCAATTTTAATGGTGTTTGTGGAGCTGCTAATAACCTGTTGATACTTATTTCCATTTCTGAGCATTCGGGTGAGAGGAGAGAAAAAACCATAATTTGTAGAGTGAAACGGTATTTTAAATATTTCAGTACTAACTCTGGTCTGTCTACTGACATTAATGGTAATTAAAGATAAAATCTCCTCACAGTTGATGGTGCCAGATAATATTTTGTTTAAAAAATATACATCTATAATAATTCTTCTATTCTCTAAAGATAATAGGTTCTCTAATGTTTTTGTATGAATATTCTCCCCTTCTTAGACCTAGCTTGTATGCACAAATCCTAAGGAAAGTATTTTGTACAGCTTCAATTTGTTTTATGTGTAACTCATAATATGGCACAGATTATTGAAGCATACTCCAATAATTATCTCACTAATGAACAATATAATAACTTGAGAAGTTCTTACATGATCTATTAATGAAGCCTAACATCTTGAGTGATTTAGATATAATATACTCATTATGTGATCTAAAGTTCAATTCACTATCAAACATGATCCTCAAGTCCTTTGTTACTGATCTGCTATTAATTGGTATATTATTGATATATAATACTTTTATTTCCTTTTTGATAGAGAGTACATCTATATAGGAATGGTCAGAAACATTTAGATCTAAACTAAAACTAATGACTTCTACAAGAGAACACATTAAAACCTAACTTAAAACAAATGACATCATCATCAAGATATGCTACTAAAAAACTCATGTATTGAGTAGAATGCACCTTCAAGTAAAAATTTTTTTATTGTTAATTTGAACAATTTTTCATTGTCACAACTTTTTATGGAAATGGGGAGTGCATTAAAAATTTTCAGACCCATGTAGTATGGTGAATTACTTGTAAGCTTCAGCCTTGCATACGGAACATGGAAATCATCTTTTGACGGTAGTTACGCCATGAAAGTTCATATTGGTAAGGAATTTGTTTTGATTTTTGTAAATGTATAGAGCCAACTCAAATATGTAAAGGCTGGGTACTGTTAATATGAAAAGCTCTTTGAATAATTCTCTACAGGAGTAGTTATTTGATTTTCCAGTCATTCTACGAATAATTCGTTTTTGTGAGAGAAATACATCATCTGATGTTGTCGAACTTCCCCAGAGGCAGACTCCATAACGCAGTCGTGACTCTACCTGACCGTAATATAGGGCAGTCAGTTGTTGTAGACTTAAAATTGATCTAAGATTAAAAAATAAGAATGAAAGAGAGGACATTTTAGATACGATGTTTTCACAGTGTCCCTTCCAAGTCAGATGTTGATCTAGCGTGATACCTAGAAATTTAACTGACACCGTGCTATTTACTGATTCATTGTCGATTTTGATGTTAGATCTTTTTCTTTATTTTTTTTTTAACCCAATATTGGTTTTCTCAGTATTGAAATATATGAATTTGAACTATACCAATCAAATAAATTAAAAAATTTTTTTGGTTTTTCTTTGATATTATTAATGATGTATCATCAGCATAGGTAACAATGATGCTGTAGTCATTTAGAACAGGGTGATTAATTCTAGAGAATGTTTGGCTATAACATTCAGATATATTCAAGTCCATGTGATTATTACCACTCCATTCATAAAATTGTAAGAGTGAGACATCGTTTATGGAAGAGATTGATTTAAATATTTTTACGTCATCAGCAAAAATGAGTACCTCACTATGTTTTATAAATGTAACAAGGTCATTAATGAATAGGTTGAATAACAAAGGTCCACAGTGGGATCCTTGAGGAACACCTGAAGATACAGGGATTGTGATTGATACACAGCCTCCTATTTTCACATGGCTTCTACCAGATAAGAAACTCTGTATCCACTGCAAAATTGGTCCATAAAAACCCAGCGAAGACAGTTTGGCAATGTGCAACTCTTGGTTGCATATCTGGAACCCTAAAGTCCACCCCAATCCCATGGCTGCACGCACTAACGAATTCAGCACCACCAGACCTGAGGAGACAACAAGCTACTGTTCACGAATGGAACAAACTACACGATCCTAAATACCCTAGAACTCTACCAATACACATGATATTGGACAACGCTCCAAACTGCCGTCTCAAGTCCCGAAAACCCATTTGGCAAGATAAGGTATTAACCCATCATGAACCATTTCATATTGGAGAAGCTTGGAAAACCAAATGGACAACCAACCATGATTTCAACCATAATAACCACGAGGACCCTACCGTTCCTCTCCCAGGAATCATACAATATACATGGCCGACAGTGAGTAGTGCGTGTCAAAGTGCTCCTAGTAAAAAGCTAATATCACTAAGTGGAAGTGCTTCAAATATTATAAAATTTGACATACAGTATCATCATCGAACCTCTAATTGTTTGCCGCTTCGAAAATTCATTTAAATATGGTCATCACAAGGGAAATTAGAGATGAAATCCAAAGTACGGTAAATGCAGCATTTAAACATTGTATGAGCGATCAGCTATTCATAAAAACTATAGCAAACAACGTCTCGGAGGCAGTCTCGAAATCAGTAGAAAAAAAACTGAATCTTATGGAAAAAAAGGGATAAGGATTGAACATTCCCAAACAAAAATTGAATACGAAGCCAAATTTAATATACAGGATGGCACACTTCAAAGTCTGAAAGATGGCAACGAAAATCTCTTGAAAAAGATTGACTACATGGAACAAGAAAGTCGGAAAAATAACCTAAGAGTTTTCAGCTTACCGGAAAAAAACAAAGAAGACACCCGAAAAGAAGTAATAGATCTGTTTAAATCGAAGATACCCACGAAAATAACCGAGGATGACTTTGAACTCTGTTACCGTATAGGAAAAATTAATGAGAATGGCAAACCGCGTGGTATCTATCTTAAACTGAAAAGTCAAGGGATGAAGCAACAGATCTACCACAACAAAAAGTTCTTGAAGGGAACAGGAGTCGTTATATGAGAAGATCTCACCAGGTTACGTGTCGAACTGATGACGAAATCAATTGAGAAAACATCCATGAAACACGTGTGGACAGAAGCCGGAAAAATCTTCATAAATCACAATAATAAAATCTCCATTATTGAAAATTCCAATGATTTTCGCAAAGTATTTCCTTAAAAATAAAAAATAAATAAAAAAAAAAAAAAAGAAAATAAAAATTAATTTTGCTAGATGTACTTTCTCACTAATGTTCCATTACGAACTAAGTTCTACTTTTGTAGAAAACCTTCGTTTGAATTGTATTCTATATTATCTTCTCTCTTTTATCTTAGTTATATCTTTTTTATTTTATTTTTTTTCTCTTCTATATATATATTTTTTTTTGTGGTTCTTAATACTGTTTTTTTTCAATTAAACTATAAAACAATATAGAATAATCTTATAATGATAGAATTCATAGAGGTATTGGATGACCAAAAGATATAAAACATCATTTTCTCAACAATACAAGAATGGGTACAGAGTCAGAAGGCCACACAGGTAACAGGAAAGTTGGTTTATTTCATTTCAATATCAGGAGCATTAAAAAATTTCGACGAGCTCATGGTATACATAGAACAGGATTATGATCATATGGATATAATTGTCCTCTCGGAATGCTGGAACTTAGATGAGGTAAGTGACTTTCAAATCCAAATTATACAGTGTTTTATAATGAGTCGAAATTTAATCAAAATGATGGCGTCATGATCTATGTAAAAATTCTCTACCAGTTATTATGAATATATTACCATTATCGGATACCAAAGTTCTGAGAATCATAATAACGATTTCCAAACTAACTTTTGGAATTACTGCTTCATACCGGCCCCCTTCAACGAATGTTCGGACATATATAGAGGATCTGTCGGAATATCTATCAAATATAAATAAGACAGATACAGAAATATTTATGGGGGATATCAATATTAACCTTCTGGATAGTGCCTCAAATGATGTTAACCAATATATAAGCATTTTGACAGAAAGAGGATTCATATCCTATATAAATAATCCAACACGCGTTACAGATCAATCCAAAAGCATTATTGATCATATATTTGTTAGAAAACAAAAAACAACTGAAAAAATATCAATATTTTCCTCGATTATTGGAACGAACATAACAGACCATTTCACTACATCTCTCCTCATCTCAATAAATGAAAAATCAAATGTTAATAAAGAACAAAACGAAAAAGTCCTTCGTTATTATACAAAACAAATGATACAAAATTGAACATTCTCATGCAGAATGAAAATTAGGAAGTTTTATCTTGTGATGAAGCACAACAAGCTTATAACAATTTCATTACTAAAATAACAAAACATTTAAATATTTGTACTACACAACACAAAATAATAGCCTCCAACTGTAGGATCAAACCATGGATAACTCATGGATTAATAGAATCTATAAAACATAGAGATAAAATGAAACTGAAACTAAATAAAGAATTTAATCCAGAATTGAATACTGCCTACAAAAGATATAGAAATGAGCTTAATAAACTATTAAGAATGACAAAAATGAATACTACAAAGATAAATTGAATGGAAACAGAGGAGACTGCAAAAAACTTGGGAAATAATAAACGAACTAACAAACAAAACTACAAAAAAAATTAAAATAGGCAACATAAAAGTCAACGATACAATATTATCGGATGATAGAGACAAAGGCAGGCATTTAATGAATACTTCACAGATGTAGGGATAAAATGACTCAAAACCGATGTACCACATACCCACACCACCTAATTTTATAAAAGATAAATCTGTTACCAGCTCACTTTTCTCACACCTGTAAATAAAAGAGACTATAGAAATTATTTCTAAATTAAAAATAATTGTGCACCTGGACCCGATGGAATAAAACAAAACTAATTAAAGCTTATCACCCTTATCTAGTAGAACCATTAACCTATATAATAAATTTAATTTTCAAAACAGGAACAATACCAACACAATGGAAAGAATCGAGAGTTACTCCCATTTTCAAATCAAGTGTCAAATCAGAAATGGGAAACTACCGGCCAATCTCTGTGATTGATAACTTCGCGAAAATACTAGAACATGCCTTGAAATCACGCTTGGTAAATTTTTATGAAAAAAATCATGTTATAACAGAGAGACAATTCGGTTTCATAAAAAAGTAGTACCGAATCCGCCATATTGAATTTCAAATCACAAACAACAGGGCCTTGGATGATTCCGAAAGTGCCTAGCAGTTTTTGGATTTAGCCAAGGCTTTTGATACAGTCTCACACGAAAAACTGTTAAACAAACTATACACGTATGGTGTCCGAGGACCAGCAAATACAATTTTCAAAACTATCTATCTCACAGAAGCCAACGTGTCAAAATCGGTGACAGCATTAGCAGTTCTCGCGAAATTTCTGTTGGGGTACCACAGGGCACAGTTTTAGGTCCGATACTGTTTTTAACTTATATCAACGACCTATTTGACATTAGAAATATTAAAGGTCACCTCATTTCATACGCTGATGATACAACAATTATTTTCAAAGCTAAAACGTGGCAACAGGCATACAATGAAGCAGAACAAAGCTTAGAACACATACAGATATGGTTGAATGAAAATCTCCTCAATCTCAATGTTTCAAAAACTAAATTTATAACATTTTCTCTTCAAAATAACCAACAGCCGAGATGCAAAACATTCAGATACATCAGCCAAATTGCCCTAAAATATCTTGCAACTGCCCAAATAATGAGAAAGTGGCGAAAATAAAATATCTAGGTGTATTTTTGGACCAACTGATGACATGGGATGAACATGTCTCTCATATGGTCAAAAGACTTAGGCAGCTGACATATAAAATATACAACCTTCGTGCTGTTCTTACTAAACAAAACCTGATGATAATTTACAATTCCCTGGTTGAATCATTAATTAGATATTGTATAACAGTATGGGGTGGAGTATTCGAAAATGTACTAAATAATATTCAAGTGGCCCAAAATTCAATTATAAAAATAATCTTTGGAAAACCTAAACGTTTCGATACCCAACTATTGTATAAGGAAACTAATTTACTTGACGTCAGGAGTCTATACGCTCCAATGTCTCGTTTGGATCTATTCCAATAAAACAACTCAAAACACGATTAAAACTAAGAATACCAGATATGCACAAAACTTGTCCGTACCATTCTTTAAAAAAAGTCATACGCAGAGAACAATATTTTATTTTGGTCCAAAACTATATAATATACTACCAGGCGGTATAAGAAAAACTTCCAATTTCAAAATATATAAAACAAACATCAAAAATTTCATTATTGATAACAACCAACTTATAATGACCCTCCTGAAAAACGCACCTTTATAATATAGAATCCGTTACCCAATAAGAATCCTTTTTTAACCGAACTGAATATATTGTAAATATAAAACCACGGTTTTACGTTGCACCAACCTTTTTTACTGTATCATCATGTCCTCATAATATACTATAAATGTATCACTACCATGTTCTCGCTCTACCAACTTTCTCTGTTATATCGTGTGTTCGCGGCTTATTATCTTATATTATATACCTAGTGATTATTATATCTGTCCTACCATGTTCGATTTATAAAAGTGTCACCATGAGGCGGAAGATGGGGAGCAAAAAACAAGCCAAATGCGCTTAGTTTGCCTTCCACCTATCTCCGAATGGTCCAAATGATCTATGTTAAACAAATGTATAACCTTTTCAAAAAAATAAACAAACTTCAAAAACTAAAAAAAAAAAAAAAAATAGTAATGGTCCAAGGATTGATCCTTGTACACCTTTTTTGACATGACTAGGGATAGATGTTAATGTTTCTCCATTACGTCTCTCAATGATTTGTTGTTTTCTATTAGATAGATTGGATGTTATTAACTGTAATGGAGCCCCGCCTCATGATTTACACTATCAAAAACTTTACTTGGATCCAAATACATCGCCACTGTCTCATTTCGTTCATTTAGGGACTCTAAGATTTTAGTTAGTGCCCGATAAATAGCTCTTGTGGTACTTTCTGACTTGGAAAAAAGCTAATGTAAGCATTTGGTCTTCAGTTAATCTTTTCATGTCTCTGATTTTTGTTCTGTTGGCCAGGAGCCGTAACAATCCTCAGACAATTAAATTCAGAACCACGGTTGAACTTGAATAATTCCAACCTTTTTGAAAGTGCTCCTACGTCGGCAAAAGCTCAACTGCAGTACTCAGCCTTTTGCATGCTACTTATATTATAAAATGTTTCCTCCTCCGACACATATGTGCACTCCCATACAAATACTCATGTCGATTCCTAAGATTTGAACAAAACCACAAAAATACTTTAGTATAATGAAGTTGGTACCGACTTTTGGCACACCCCGTATAGCTGTAAGACTAAAAATATTTTAGGTAGAACAGACATGATTAAATATTACAGCATACCAATTTCTCGGCTTCTATAAATTACCCTATATTATATATATGATTACAAAAATAGTAATACAACTATCAAGTGTGATTCATGAAGGCAAAAAACGGTGGACTTTGGAATCTCCAAATGAACTGCAAGCGATTTCATTTGAATAAAAATGGGTATTTTTCAATTTGGTTTCGATGCTGCTGACATTTTCAATTTTATATTAGCTTTCAGTAACTGTACCATATTTCTCTTCTTTTGCTCATTTTTTTTTTCATCATGTTGAGGGAGTCGAATTGATCTTGTTCTTTAAAGTAAAGTTAATATATCTCCTGAAAAACTGGACTTTCACGTACTTGTCCAATTATTTTCAAAAATTGTCTAGGTGGAAAAAAAATGAATGGTAAGCTTTTGAGAAAATCTGTGCATTAATTTTATTTTCTTTTGAGAAGTATTTGCCTGCACTAGATTAAGATTTTTCAGGTTCTTCATTTGGGAGCTTTGAAAATATTCTTATGTAACCTGCTTCTGTGTTGGTTGATTGAAGACGATGTTACAGTCTGAACTTGAATTACAGGTTTCTGGGAAAATAAGAATTTCAATCGTCTTGCTGGTGAATTCTCAGAATCCAAACTCAATCATCTTAATAATGGAGTTATATTAAAGAGTGAAGATCTCTCAGAATGTAATGACGATTCGTTAACAAATAATGCAGAATCCAAAACTCAGACAATCAAAATGGAGGATGACATTAATATCATTTACGATGATGTCAAACCTGATATATGTGAGGAAAAATCTCGTAGAATAAGGGAAAATTGGTTGTACCCGAAGGTTACTGATATATTAATTGGATCAGAAATTGGACCAAACTTTTCGCATGGACTTTCAGAAGGTAAGGTGTTATTTAAAAAGAGTATAAACAAAAAGATACATACCTGTACTATAAGTAAAAACATTTGGCAATACAAACTTTCAGAGATTGGTAGAATGAATTCATTTATGGAGTTTTTTTAATGAATTAAAAATGTAGAATCTTCTTCATATTTTTTGGTTTTTGCATTCAACTATTTTTTCCTTTATGATATTTTTTTTTAAATTCCTTCATTCAAATTCAGTAATTACAATTTTATTAAAGAGAATAGTCCCAAATCGGCCTGGTATGGTCAGTTTCGGGATCACAGAGTATTGACATCAAGTGTGTTTGATTACATATTAGTGTCTATAGTTAAAATATAATTTCAGTATGATACATCTCTTGCATCTTATGGATAATATTATTAAACTTAAAATTAAAATCAACTTATAGCAGGTTCATTAATTTCGTAATTTTGACAAGCACCAGTTTTTGAGTAAAATCTTATATTTATTACAACTTGCAGTATTCTTTATAGTTTCCGGTACTTCATTATATGCTTTTATCAATTGGGTTATTGAGAATTTTATTTGTTCTAGGCTTCTGTATATTTAGTTTATTTTTTTGTTTTGTACGTGTGTGTGCATTTGATTCCTATGACTCATTTCAGTATTCGTTTTTAATTGACTATTTACCAGTTTATATATAAATAAACATTGTTCAATTTTGAGAATAAGCTCTAATTTATTTAGTTTCACTTGTGCATATACATTGTCTGTGGGCATTCTATAATCCACATTGAATAAAACTATTACCTACCCTATTTTGTAGTACTTGGGTTTTATTTATAATTGTTATTCCACCTGTACCCCATATTATATGCTCAGAAAATAAGCATTGTATATACAATATCTGGCTTTCTCATCTATGAGGATCTACATCTGTAAATGGCTCCTATCATAAGAGTTATTTTTTGTCCCATCTTTTGTTTATGTTCGCTCCAGATTCGTCAATTGTAAGGCCTAAGTATTTTGTATATTTCACTTGGTTTGAGGTAGTTTCATCTAAATTCACAATAATTTCATTCATGTTCATATTCTTTATAATATATATATGGTCCTAGTACAGATCCCTGTGGTACTCCTGTTTTTATATCTAGTAGATTACTTTCAGTTTTATCAATATTTACAAATTGTTTTCTATTAGTCAAGTATGATTTTATTAGCTCATTCATATTTCCTCTTATGCCCATTCGTTCCAATTTGTACAGTAATGTTTTGTGGTCCACTACTTTTTTTTAGATCAATGAAGACTGCTATGGTGTACTTTTTTTCATCAAGATTTTATTTAAAAGGTTCACAAAGTCAGTTGCTGCACATATTGTATTGCTATTTCTTATGAAGCCATATTGATATGGATCGAAACTGGCATATTTTTTCTACGAAGTTAACAATTCTAGTTTTTATTAGTATCTCCAAAATTTTAGCAAAATTGCAGATAACACTAATTGGCCTATAGTTACTCATTTCATTTGCAGGTCCAGATTTGTATATACCTTACTGATCTTTAATATATCTGGAAATTTTCCATGTCCCATAATGTCATTCGCTAATCTAGTAATGATTGGTATAATAGATAGTTCAAGAAGCTGTAAGTCACTAACAGTTATATCATCATATCCTGGTGAAGCATTCGGCTCAAGTGTATTAATTATATTTTTAATTTCAAGGGTGTTACCTCCTCACTAACCATACTATTCATGCAACATAGTTCTTTAAAATCAATAAGGTCATTTCTTGTTTTTTTCTATCATTCGTTTTTCAATAATTACTGTTTCACTTTCACAAAAGTATTTGTTGAATTCATCAGCAATTTGTTCCTTGTCTGTTATAAACTTGTCATGCAAAGATATACATTCTACAATTTTTTGTTTACATCACTCACCCTTAACGAAACTATTTTTACACCGGCACTGTTTCTTGCTATTTTCCCCTGTCTTACTCCATTCATTTCTAAAATACTCATGTTCAAGTTTTTGACCTTTTTTTTCACTTTATTTTTTTACATTATATATTGTTTACAAATGTTTTCATTGTTAGGTTGTTTAACTTTTAGGTGATAATATTTGTCTCTTTCTTTCACAAGTTAAACAAATTCATTATTCACCCAATAGTTTGCTAATTTCATTTTATACTCAGTATACTTGTAGCTTCCGTCTTACAATATTGGACAATTTTCACGAGATCATTTCTATTAATTATATTATTGAAATCCTTACTAAATTTGTTTCTATCCACTTTTTTCTTCTCTATCCTACAGTTAGGTTTGTATTCAGGTACAATATTTTTCTATTCTTATATTTAGTATCTTGTGATCAAATAGACAGAAGTATTAATCAATACTAACATCACATTTCATATTATTTTTGCATACAACATGATCTTATCACAGTGTTTGTATTTGTGGAAGTCCAGTAGCTCCAGCAGTTGATAATTCATTCTTTTCAGGCAAAATCCAGACAATTGATCGTTCAAAAAAGTCACCCAAATATTTATCCCCATAGATTTGTATAAATTAAGTTTGTAAGGTTTTTTGGCATTCTCAAAATTCTGGGAGTAAAACTCCGATTTTGACAGATGCTAGTCACCCTTTGTATACTTTAAATTTTGGGCACTGTTTTACGCTTGGTGAATTTTGACAAGAATAAAAAATTTTTTCGTCAATATGGTCAGTGAAAATATAATTAATTTTTGGCCGTCAAAATTTGTTCAATTTGAACGGAACGTGTAAATTCTTTTTAACCATCCTCGATTGGAATAAATCTCTTCAGATATTGATCTCATCTGATTTTTTTTAATTTTTACCAAAAATGGCTTCAGAACCCCAACAAATGAAAAGGGGAGAATTTTGCAATAAGGGGATTTTTGGGAGGAAGTTAAAAAACATTAACGCGTGGGGGGACTTTTTGACATTCTTTAATTTTAAATCGGAAATTAAGGAAGGGGCCCACCAAAGGAAAAACCCCGTTTGGGGTGAATATGTTATTGTCTAATGAATGTCGGGAGAAAAAGGGAAATCAAAATTTGATGTTTCCCAATTAAAGGTGGAAATCGAGGTTATGCGAAAAGGTTTAAAACCCCCAAAGAATCAAATTTTTTCGCCAGTTTGTAGCCTTTAAAAAAGTATTAAATGGGGGCAGAAAGTTAAAATTCGGTATATTTTTGATCCAAAAATATTTTGAAAAAATATTGATTAAGTTTTATTCAAATGCTCAAAAAAAAAGGGTTTTAAAGTTTGTTTATAGGTTATTCCGTGAGTTATAGATTCAAAAACCCGGGGCCAAAAAAGGGTTTTGAGTTGCCAATTTTTTTGAATTTAAAAATCCAAAAAACCCGCGTTTTTCCAGCTAAAAAAATTTAAAAATTTTTAAAAATTTTTGGTTTAAAATTTGTCTAAAAGGTTTTTTAAATTATTTTATTTTGTGTTTTTTGGGGTAAAGGTTCAAAATTTATAAATCCCCCGTATCTTCCAAAAAATTTTAAGGTGCTTAAGAAGACGATAAAAACAGTATAGCAAAAAAAATTTTTGGGGAAGAGATTTTTTGGGGGAATATCCCCAGAAGGTCCATAAATAGTTTTTTTGGAAATCTTTTTTTAAACTGAAAACCAAAAAATTTTTAAAACTTTTAAACCCTGGACACTCTTTTGGGCGTTTGGTAATAAAAAAAATATTTAGAACAATAAAGATATAAAAAAAACTCCGATTATTTTTTTATTAAATTTCTCTTTTAAAACCCGTAAAAAAAATCCCATATTGGGGGGTTTTAAATTGATCTTGGCGAAATGAACGTTTTCTTCCAAACATTAAAGGGGAATTTGGCCAACCCGGGGTTTTTTCCCAAAAATTTTTCCAAAACCCAAAGAAAAAAAAGGGTGGTTTCACTTTTTAATATTAAAGTATTGTGGTAGAGGGGTTTCCCCTTTTTTTTCGTTATAAATTGATTTGATCTAAATTTTGAAGGACAAATTCATTTAAGGTTGATTAGCGGATTCAATTTGGGTTTAACAAGGTTACCCGTTGGGTTGGGTTATTTTCCCTTTCCCTTTTTAAGTGAAATAAATTTTGGAAAACCCAAGCCCACATTTTTTTTATGTTCGGTAACTTTATAAAAGGGCAAAACTTAATTAAATTTTCAAAATTATAATCCTATCAAAAAGGGTTTGAAAATACTTTCTTTTAAACACAGATATCAGTTGGGTTTTCATGCTGAAATTATTTTTTTCCATTTATATGCTCAATAGTAAAAGAAAAAAAATTTGGGTTTTTTTCTTTTCCCTTTTTTGGTGACATAGGAAACAAAATACCCAATAAAATTTCAAGTTTCTGAAATCAAAACACTTGTTTTTTGAATTTCTAAAAAAATTATATAAAAAATTTGGGGTTTTTTTCAGTTCTTTCCAAAATTATGTGATTTTAATAGTACTAAAGGTAAAACGGGTGTGCAGTTAAAAATTTTGGGAAAAATATAAAATTTTTATATAGTTTAAAAATTCCGGATATCCTATAACCTCTTTTAGGGAAAACCCCGGGCCCATAGCCCCTTTTATTATTTTTTTTCCAAGGCAAAAATTTTTTCTTGCTATACTTTTTTTACCGTTTTGGGCCACCGTAAAATTTTCAAAAAACCTAATTGATCTCATATTCTTGCCCTTTTTTCCTTTTTTTTAGAAAATGGCCCTTTAATTTATGCAGCTTTGTTAAAGGCCCCTTTTTTCTATAATTTTCCGGTTATCTAGTTCTTCAATGAAAGTCATCTGAAAGTTTAAACCCGTCCCCTTCCTGAATCTGCCTTTTTCCCAATTCATGAACCCGGGACAAAAATAAATATTCTTCAATTAAATTCATAATCTCCGCCCCCAAAAAACCCCACATATCAATTTTGAATAATAACAAAAAATCGTCCGCCAGCTTTTAAAATTTTGAATTTTGATAAAAAATTTTATAATCTCCAAAACCCAAAACCTCCCTCATTCCCTATTATTCATTCCCCAAAACCCTTTAAAAAAACCCCACATACCAATTTTTGAAAAGAATCGGACCATAATCACAAATCTCGTCCAACCCTCCCAAAACTTGGAGCCGCCATTTCGTTTTTTTTTCTAAAAAAAATTTTGGGAAACAAATTTCTTGTAAGATTAAATTTCCCCAAAATAAGTAGGGTTAAAATAAATAAAAACTTTTATTTACCGTTCCCCTTCATCATCATCATTAAAACATTTTTTAGATCTATAATTTGTTTTTTCCAATTACAAACAGCCTATTCGGGCATAGAATTGTCATACATATACTTAAACCACAATAACTGTTTGGGAAAAAATAAGGAAAAAAAATCCACAAATACATTTCACATCAATTATTAAAAAAATAAATTTACATTAAGATTAACAATTAAAAAAAAAAGGTTGACAGTATTTAGCCTATTTAAATTACATCACATTTTTAAAAAATTTTCCTCAAAAAAATCATCCTTGGGGTAGTAAGCCCCTCTAAATAAGTAGTTTTAATTTATTTTTAAAGTGACATTTGAAGTTTGTCCCAAATTTTTAGATAAATTTTTAAAATTTTAAGGGTTTAAAAAATTTAATTTTTTTTTTTGATAAGTAAATTGTTTCCCCAAAAAGAGAGAGAGAGAGAGAGAGAGAGAGAAAGAGAGAGAGAGAGAGAAAGAGAGAGAATATATGTTTATTGTACATAAGAAAAAATCTTGTTGACAAACACATAAATAACCTTCCGGAAATTGGTAACATGGTCAGATTATTTATATATAAAAGGAACAAAACAGGACCCAGCAACGAGCCTTGTGGTACTCCACTTTTAATTTCTGCAGTATTTGAAGATGTTGTTAGTCTCACATACCGGGTTTCTTAGAAAAAATATGAGTTGAACCATTTAAAAGTGTTTCCTCTGAATCCATACAATTTAAATTTGCCCCAGTATTTCCTCGTGGGTTTAAAAATTTGAATGCTTTTCGATAGGTCCGGGGAAAAATGCTGCGACATCTTTTTTTATCATTAATATTCTGTAAATCATTGACATAACTGAATGTATTGGCCCGTTGTATTCTTCGATTTTGAAAACCAAAAAGCTGTGTAAGTATTCTGTTATGTATCAAAAAAATTTCCCTAACCTTTTTTCACCAGTTTTTGATAATCTTCGTTAAGGTGGGTTTTTAATGGGAAAAAGGCCTAAAAATTTGGTTGGGTCTTTCTATCACCCCCCCTTTTTGGAGAGGGATAAAAAACCGGGTTTTCAGGGAAAAAAAGGAAAATAACCCCGTAAAGGCCATTTATGAGGGTAAAAAAACTGAGTACACTATCAGGGAGGGTTTAAAAAAAATGTTTATAGAGATATCCCTCTAAACCAGCGGCATTTTTATTTTTATAGTGGAAATAACTTCTTTCGGTTCAAAATAAGTTGGTGTCATAGAGTATGAGATTGTTAAAAACTTGGGTGTCTCTTTATATTTGTTTATTGGGTTTTTTCGTAGGAGATATTTTTACTAAGGGTT
>JAFIRS010008211.1:0-18768 GCA_018342105.1 Gonioctena quinquepunctata
CAATCTCACTTTGCAAAGATGGAAAAAGTTAGAATCATTTCTTTTGGAGAGACACTTTGAAATTAGTGTTTTCTGACATTAAAACCTGTCATGGGGTATGATAGATTGATTTGTTGAAAATATAAACAGGATTTTCCCTAAAATCAGATGTGGAATCATCTGTGACTGAAAGATAAACTTTAGTCACTATCTTCCATCAATCAAGATAACCTCTTGTGGGGTATTCATGTTGAAAAGGGAAACATTCTCAATTGAATATTGATAGAAAGATTTTTCTGTGAATTGAAAAATCCATGATTAAAATGAAGTTATTTTTTTGTGAATGTCTAACAGAAAACAACTACTTCCCCGGCTAAAGCCACGCTGGACATTGAACTACATCTGATAGATATTCTGAAAAAGCCCTAACTCAAATGAAAAAATCTGAATTTGAAAATTTGCATTTTCATTCAGATAGTTATTTGATTTTCTATTCCAGTCTTAATTAAGAACTCATAAAGATGAATGAGGCAAAGAAGAATGTTTTCCAAAAGAGAGTACTCACCAGAAATCATTCAATGTCCAGCGTGGCTTTAGCCGGGGAAGTAGTTGTTTTCTGTTAGACATTCACAAAAAATAACTTCGTTTTAATCGTGGATTTTTCAATTCACAGAAAAATCTTTCTATCAATATTCAATTGAGAATGTTCCCTTTTCAACATGAATACCCCACAAGAGGTTATCTTGACGATGGAAGATAGTGACTAAAGTTTATCTTTCAGTCAGATGATTCCACATCTGATTTTATGAACATCCTGTTTATATTTCAACAAATCAATCTATCATACCCCATGACAGGTTTAATGTCAGAAAACACTAATTTCAAAGTGTCTTCCAAAAGAAATGATTTTAACTTTTCCATCTTGCAAAGTGAGATTCTTGTGTTCCCAGTCTTCCGATGATGGAAGCGTGAAATAGATTTTCTCAAAATGTATTGAAGACCTAATGAATGCGATGTCTCTCCTCAATGTTCTATGATTTCTGTAGTACCTCTTTGGAAAATTCTCTTGCCTATTCATCTTATGAGTTCTAATAAGACTGGAATAGAAAATCAAATAACTATCTGAATGAAAATGCAAATTTTCAAATTTAATTTTTCTTTTGAGTTAGGCTTTTCAGAATATCTATCAGATAGTTCAATGTCCAGCGGCTTTAGCCGAAATAGTTGTTTTCTGTTAGACATTCACAAAAATAACTTCATTTTAATCGTGGATTTCATTCACAGAAAAATCTTTATCAATATTCAATGAGAATGTTTCCCTTTCAACATGAATACCACAAGAGGTTATCGCGATGGAAGATAGTGACTAAAGTTTATCTTTCAGTGCAGATGATTCCACATCTGATTTATGAACATCTTGTTTATATTTTCAACAAATCAATCTATCATACCCCATGACAGGTTTTAATGTCAGAAAACACTAATTTCAAAGTGTCTCCAAAAGAAATGATTCTAACTTTTTCCATCTTTGCAAAGTGAGATTGCTTCTTGAAAATGTGTTCCCATTTCTTCCGGTCTTCCTGATGATCGTGGAAGCTGAAATAGATTTTGTCGACAAAAATGTATTGAAGACCTAATGAATGCGATGTCTCTCCCGGCCAATGTTACTGAATGATTTCTGGTGAGTACCTCTTTGGAAAACATTCTTCTTTGCCTCATTCATCTTATGAGTTCTTAATTAAGATTGGAATAGAAAATCAAATAACTATCTGAATGAAAATGCAAATTTTCAAATTCAGATTTTTTCTTTTGAGTTAGGGCTTTTTCAGAATATCTATCAGATGTAGTTCAATGTCCAGCGTGGCTTTAGCCGGGGAAGTAGTTGTTTTCTGTTAGACATTCACAAAAAATAACTTCATTTTAATCGTGGATTTTTCAATTCCCAGAAAAATCTTTCTATCAATATTCAATTGAGAATGTTTCCCTTTTCAACAGGTTTTTTAAATGTTCCGATAAAACCAGAAACAGAAAGAGGAAAATATCAGGGATCATTATATTCAAAGATTTTCAAAGCATAAAATTGCTTTCTTTACTAACGCTGAAATTCAGCCTTTGCCTCTATATGATTTTATCTAGTCCTCAATATTTCTTCGATTGTTGTGTCACATAGTTGGAGTTAGTAGTATTTTCTGTTAATTCTCTTCATTTCCATAGCTATTGGATAAGAGAGGAATTATCATGAATTTAAGAAAAACTTCTGAACAGTTTGTATAAAAGACCAATTTTGGAAGAGTTTTCATAACTTTTTTATGTATTTGGGTAGTAGGATCATTTTTGCAAACTTATTTTATTCTACTTTACAGATCAAGGAAATTGAACCTTGCAGATACAGTTTATTCAGAAGAGGAAAGAAGATTTTAAATTGCAATGGGAAATTGCAATGGGAATTCAATTTAACAGAAAATGGTCGAAAACAAATGGAAAACTTGATATTATTTTATATAAAGATATAGATATTATGTTATATAAAGATATACCAATGGATGATTGATGAACCTGGCTAAACATTTTTGAGGGTGGGTTATGATTTTTTTCGATACACAATTATAAACTACTCCTTCGATGGCCTGCAAATCAATCATCTCTTGGTATATCATTATATAGCCTTTCAGTAACACGTATACCAAATATTGACTTGGCAAAAAAATTTGATGGTGGGTTTAGATTTTTTCGAAATACAAGTATAAACCCCTTCGAGGACCTGCAAATCAATCATCTCTTGGTAAATCATTATATAGCCTTCCAGTAACACATATACCAAAATAATTTTCACATTTGTGGTAAATTTTTTTGAAAAACATAAAACTTTGCCGGCCTGCAAATCAATCATCTCTTGGTAAATCATTAATATAGCATTGAATGAATGTGGTTTTTTGTGGAGGAACAACGTTTCTTGACATGTTTTTTGGGTAACCTTCCACAGTCTGAAAATGAAAATATAATCAGGAAAATCTATACAAGTGTAGAAAGGGCAAACTAATTAGTTCAACCTGATAAGTTACTGCGTTCACCAAATTATATTTCGTATAGAAAAAATGATTCGATTTCTCAGTAACTTTTCGTTTCCTTAATATGCCTATAAAAATAGTAAAAATTCAAAAGATACTTCTCTATATAGTTTTTGATTGACGTTTCGTGGACTATATCTGCCCCCGTTCTCAAAATCTTATAAATCTCCTTTAATTGTTTGAATAATTTGGATTTTTTCTTGCAGAGTCTTTTTCGCTTTTTCAACTGATTTTCCTGATTATATTTTCATTTTCAGACTGTGGAAGGTTACCAAAAAACATGTCAAGAAACATTATATATAGCCTTTCAGTAGTACATATTCCAAATATCCACTTGGCTAAACATATTTTAGGGTGCATTTTGAATTTTTATCCAAAAGCATATCAAATATATCTTGGTATATCATTCTTAAGTTTTTCATTTGTGTTGTGTTCGACCATTTTCTGTTCTTCAGCCATTTGATTTGGTTGAAAATTCGAAGGAATTTTGAATCACCCTGACGTCACTCATCATTTGGCCGCCAGATAAAAACGGCTGCCAGAAAATGGCCGCTAACTTCACACTGGTCAGCTAAATAGGGCTTTTTGAATTAATGCAAAGTTGAATATAATCTAAATTTGTAATTCAGAATTTTTAATGACTCTGTTATTGAATTACAATGAAACGAGAAGCACAATTCCTCAATTACTTCTTATAAACTTTGAGATATCACTGAAAAATGATATGAAGTTCTTTTTTTTAAATAATATTTTTATTTCAATATATATTATTCGTAGGGATAAGGGATTAATCTTGTTTTGGATACAATCCGCCAAAGGAAACTGTTGTTTTGTCCAATTAAATATTCAATGTCAAATTTCAGCAAAAAGTTGTAATTAATATTGAAATACATTTTTACAGGTTTTCTGAAAAACCAAAAAATATGTATAATATATAATAATAAAATATATTAAAATGCATTGGAAATGAAATGGAAGCCCCTCCTGTTGAATTGCAAGAGGTTCGGGCTCTCTACAGATTTTCCCAACATTTTTAATATGATCTCGGGTAAAAAAAATTCAAAATAAATTTAAATAACCTTGATGCATGACCCTTTCATCATCATGTGGACTTTCATCATCAGGTGGACTTTAATCTTCGAAAGCAATACACTCGACCCAAAAGCAGCTGAAAAATCGATGTTCCAGGGGTTGAAAAACGTGATTTTCGAAATTTTCTTCTACCCCCTGTATAACCCTCCAGACCATATTTGCAAGGAAAAATTTTGTCAAAGGTGGCTTTAATCCTCGAAAGCAATACACTTGACCCAAAAGCAGCTGAAAAATCGATGTTCCAGGGGTTGAAAAACGTGATTTTCGAAATTTTCTTCTACCCCCTGTATAACCCTCCAGACCATATTTGCAAGGAATAATTTTGTCATAGGTGGACTTTAATCCTCGAAAGCAATACACTCGACCCAAAAGCAGCTGAAAAATCGATGTTCCAGGGGTCGAAAACGTGATTTTCGAAATTTTCTCCCCCTGTATAACCCTCCAGACCATATTTGCAAGGAATAATTTTGTCATAGGTGGATTTTAATCATCGAAAGCAATACACTTGACCCAAAAGCAGCTGAAAAATCGATGTTCCAGGGGTCGAAAAACGTGATTTTCAATATTTCCCCCCTCCCTGTATAACCCTCCAGACCATATTTGCAAGGAATAATTTCATCATAGGTGGATTTTAATCATCGAAAGCAATACACTTGACCCAAAAGCAGCTGAAAAATCGATGTTCCAGGGGTTGAAAAACGTGATTTTCGAAATTTTCTTCTACCCCCTGTATAACCCTCCAGACCATATTTGCAAGGAATAATTTTGTCATCGGTGGATTTTAATCATCGGAAGCAATACACTCGACCCGAAAGCAGCTGAAAAATCGATGTTCCAGGGGTTGAAAAACGTGATTTTCGAAATTTTCTTCTGCCCCCTGTATAACCCTTCAGACCATATTTGCAAGGAATAATTTTGTCATAGATGGATTTTAATCATCGAAAGCAATACATTCGACCCGAAAGCAGCTGAAAAATCGATGTTCCAGGGGTTGTAAACGTTAATTTCAACATTTCTTACTATTCCCCTGTAGAGAAATGTAGCCTTTCTTATTATTTTGTTGTGATGAGATACACAAAAAAAGATATATAAACATATGAGCCCCAGAAATTATTTACGGCAGTCATTCAAAAATGTTTGATTGATTCAAACATTGTCACCGTTTCAATTTATTCCTCTTTTATATCACCGCCACGCCGTGGCAGCTGACTGTCAGACTGCCTTATCGTATTACCCGAAAAGGGGGGAAATGCTCGCGCCACTGGTCGTTCGGGAATGTTCGGAAAATTTGGCAGCCAACTTCACATTGGTGGTATCCATGACGGAATGAAGGATGTTATCACGAATGTGCACCCAGGGTATGTCTGCTGCAGCCTCTCTGATACTTGATTTTCGAATCCGTAAGATCTTCTAGGTTGATTGCTTCTCCTCCTCGATAAGTCATTTTAACTGGTCAAAAACTTATGATTTGATACTGTAGACACCGAGTGAAACCCGACTCTACCCCTGTCGTGACGGGACCCACAGCTAACTACAATGCAAATAAAGGGCATTTTTCTTCAGTTGAAGCACGAATTATAATCCTAAATATATAAAAAGATATTTTAACAAATGGATGAAAATGGAAGGTGTGATTGGGTGTCCTCTTGCTCATAGAAGAGGACGAATGCTTCTCCACTTATAAGGGATTCTGGGGATATCGGTGATATTCTGGAGTCATCATACTTGTACCATGTGCCTGCATAAGGGTGCCTACAGTAAGCCGTGTAGTGTCCGCTATATATTGTTCCACTATGGTTGGACACAGCATATAAGTTGTAAAGACACGGTGTTACGTTATCTGCTGCATAATTTCTCATATCTAAACCTTCGAGAGGAAAGTCAATGGTGGCATTTAATTTTCCCATAAATCTCCCCATCGGCGAGAATCGTTTCAAGTGAATTACTAATATTTTGGGGAACTTATGTATAGATAATGACTTTGTGCATTTTATCATTTCCTTACAATTACAACAAGTTGGTTTTTCTTCGCCGTCCAAAATTTCTTCCTTGGTAAACGAGTCTAAACATTGTGAAAGACTGAGCTGGCCAGTATTCTGTGGAATATGAAGTGAAAGATCCCAGAAGGGGTCAAAAGAGACAGAACAATAGCCGCATGAAATACTATTCAACGATGATTTTAGTTGACCAACAAAATTATCAACAATTTTCGAGTTATCCATTCTAAGATATCTTGACCAAGACTCCTGTGCCTTTTCATGGTCACTCAATATTTCATCGATTTCTTTCAAGGTAGGTTTGGGCTTTTCTGTCACTCTGTTAACATCTTCATGAAGACCTTCCAGTAAATATCTGAGAAATTCTTGAGCGTCCTGTTGAGCGTACCCCATGAAACGAGGTGCAAATTTTTGTATCTGGCTTTTAAAGGTAACAGTATTTACCACCTTATCAGACGAATCTTCCAACCAAAGATCTTTTATCACTAACGCGAATTGTTTTATCAAAGCACCCTTCATATTTGATATCCCTCATATACTCGTCTTTTCGCAGATACTCGAGCAACCATTTGGTGTTCGATAAACATTGTATAATGCTGTTCATGAAACAGGTATTTCCAATGTTTTTCAGACCATTCAAACCAGGAATTTTGGCATTTCCGTGTACTAGGGAGTTGATGGTGTTATAACTAACAGAGCTGTGCACTCTGATACGATGATTTTTACTGGCACTGGATCTGTGTGGAAGGGAGATGACGCTGTTCGATGAAGAATTACATGGAGATATGGAAGGTCGTGTTGATTTTGACAAGTCATCATCAAGAACTGAACCAAGGGATTTATATGAACTCTCCATAGGAAAAATCGTCCTTTGAGGATTTAAAAATAATTCATTCAGTTGACGTGATGAAGGAATAGTTCCCAAAACAGAAGCGGCATTACCCCTCTGGATCGCAATGCTGATTCTTTGGATCAAAAATGAAGTTGCTCTTCTATCATTGGTCACTTCTGTTATTCGTCTTCCTATGTCTCCAATGAATTCAAAAGCATTAGGACCGAATACCCCAAAAGTCTCAACGGCAACAGGATAAAAAATATAAAGTTGTTGTGAATTTTGGTATTTTTTACTTTTAATTTTCTCCCCATTTACTGCGGCTGCTCCGGGACACTTGGAGGAAGCAACTACGTGTGAAGTGGCAACCGTGTCAACGCAGGTAAAATCCCAAACAGCTGGTTTTCCGAACTTCCATGGAATAAGTGTCATGCCGTCGGGGCGGTTACCATCGTCTCTGCTGACACCTGTAGGCTCTAAGATCGAAGGGATATTGGCTGTTGTTAATGCACGTTTCAGTAAATCATTGACTGCGTAATGACGGGATTGACGACCTGCGCTGAATTTACAGCTCAAACCATGGGTTCCTTTCTCATCTACAAGAGCACCACATTTGCACGTGTGAGGGACACAAATAGAAGAACCTAGTCGTAGTCCTATGGAAATTCTGAAAGATTCATTATCCAAAAGAGACCCAAGTGAAGCGGCAGGTAAAGCATTAAGCCAAGCTCCTGAATGGTGGGAAGTAATTGAAAAAACTACTCAAATTCGCACAGAAAATCACAAAATAAACACTTTTACCACTATGGACGCTTATGACGAATTACAATGTGTGCCAACAGCCGCCATATTGCTTTCGTTTTGACAGGTCGATGGATTGCCTAATGAATACAAAACATTGGTAATTATAACTGAGTTTTGCAGAAATAACAATTAACAAATCATAACCTCAATCGGATTGAAAAGCAGTCAAACTTTCCAATTGGTTGGAAGTTTCATAAGTTATATGTCCGTATTCCGCATCAGTGTGCAGGTTGCCTAAGGTTGGCGAATGCATTTTGTAAAGGCCAAACAGATCCAATTCGTTGAACTATGTCAATTTGTCACCATCTATTGTGAAAAATTTGAAGTAGGACGCGAGAATCTCTACTAAAAAGTCTAAACAAAATTGAATCAGTACATACACCAGGGTTTCTAGGCATCTTACTCAATTTTATCAGTATACGTTTTCTGCACTCACACATTTGCTCATATTTGTACTCACGTACTGAATACATGAGGTGCGTTCGATTATTAACTCCATCGAGTAGAATTTACTAAATAGCGTTCGAAAATCGTAAAGATGTGTATATTTTACTATAAGACTGTCGTTCGAAAATACCCGAGTATTCGCTACCGAGTTAACTCTCGTAACTCTACAAAATAGCTGGGTTTATTCAACTACACAAAATTGACATAACTCTGGGAGACGGAAAATCTCTTTATGCTTTGTCTCACACTCTCACAGATTGAGATTATTTATGTGTATGTGTTTAATATTGTTCAGTGATATAAGTTGTAATCTTGGAGGAACATATGTTCATACTGTGTCCTCGAATTCTCAACCTAGGAGCTATTTTTAATAAAACTGCTTCGGAACCATCACATGGCATTCGAATATACCATTGTCATTCCCTACCATAAATATTACCATTTAATTTACAATTGCCGAACAAGATTCTAGAAAAGTTATCTGCTATTATTGTCAACAATATTTTTCACCGGTTTTCGTATTTTTTTAACAATAACATAACCTATATTTCCGATCCTTCTGTCACTCGGACTTTGTAAACAACTCCAATATATTCCCCACCGTTCGAATATTACATGAATAGTACTCAACTCCAGAGTAAATTTAAGAAACCTTCAAATACTTTTCTCTACTCTAGGAGTCTATAATCGAACGCACCCCTGGAGTAACAATTTCCACTAGAGCACATTAAAAGTGAGGATGAATTTATGTTTGGGTTGTAAGAAATAGTATTGTTACCACAAAAGGCGCTAGTATTTGGAGGAAGTTATTCAAGTGAAGGTCAAATCGAGTTTGAATTAGGGAGTACCTTTAAATTTGAAAATTTCGACAACATTTTGGGATTCGAAAAATTATTTTCACAAAGTGTAATTTTTGAGGATCGAACTGATGTAAGAGCAACCTGTCTGTACAGAGGTTTCTAATTATAGCGATGCTATTGGTTCAAAAGTGATATATGTCGAATTCCACCATTGGTGAACCTGGGATTGAAACCTGGAACCATACTCAGTGTACAGTTCAGTCTCGAAAATAATGCTGACTGCAGATATACGACAAATGTTGTGCCCGGAATACAATAGGTTCCATTTTCGTGCACGATCCCTAATACCGGCGTAGTTATCGATACATACTATCGTCAAAAACTATCGATGGACTATCGATGTTTATAGCCATCAACACTTGAAACCATAGACATTATGCTTGAAACTTGAAATTCACAATTGACATTGACATTTCCAATTTCCACGTATTACAGTTTGATCTTCCAGGTTCCAGGTTATATTTGTGACAGTTCCGAATTGCTGATGTGTTTATGATATTGAAAATTTCCTTACTGACGAAGATAACATGGTAAATTAAAATAATTCGATTCATTTCAATGGTTGATTTGAATTCTTTTTCCAGCCGCTTCGCTTAGACATCAAAAGAAAGTTAACTTCTCGATCCGACAGGGTAAAATGTGTAGACCTACATCCCACAGAGCCCTGGATGTTATGTTCCTTATACAGCGGCAATATAAATGTATGGAACCATGAGAATCAACAACTAGTCAAAAGTTTTGAAGTATGTGATCTGCCAGTGAGAGCAGCAAAGTTTGTTCCTCGTAAAAACTGGATCATCAGCGGATCAGATGATATGCAAATAAGAGTTTTTAATTATAATACATTGGATAGAGTACATTCCTTTGAGGCACACTCTGATTATGTTAGATGTATCGTTGTTCACCCAACACAACCCTATATCTTAACTAGCAGCGGTATGTTCAATTTCATTTCTTTGACTACTTTCATGCTATGTTTAAGATTTTTGAATTATAATGAGTTACTACATATTAGTAAATATAATAAAGATCATTGTTCCAAACAAGCCAACCTCTAAAGAAATTCAAAAAAGTGTACTTACATCATACAAAAACAATTTATTTCAATGGATATAATTCAAAAATTACATCCTCACTAGTGTAGAAGTATTTGTACTCATGTATTTTATATATATATATATATGAATTTTGTTGATTCTTGGGAATTTGGTTCATGTATTGAAAGTTAGGATTCTTTAAATAGGTACTTTAATTCATTTCCAACGTTTCGACTGGGTTTGCAGTCTACTTCAGGGTTTATTTTGACTACAAACAGAGCTGTCCTTAGGGCGGAGAAAGTGGAACGGCTGCTCCAGGCCCCACGCCTGTTGAGGCCGCGGGCCTTACTCGCGCTATCATAATTTTAGGTTTAGATTTTGATATCAAAAGTGCTTATTTTGACCGTGCAATATTTGAATGGTTCTTATTCTTGAAGCTGAAGCACCCTGGGTTAGGATGTGAACAAAACGCGAGGCCTCGCGCTACCTGGAGAAAAGCAACATAATCAGTAGCAGGTAGCAAATAGCTCCGAGAACAGCTGTTAATTCTTTATTATCAGGTTCAAATTGAGGATTTTCTGGTTCTATGACTTCCACTCCATTTTAAGCTTCATTTATTGGCTGAATATTTTAAACTAATTCTCCGTTTGCATTTATTATTGGCATGTCTTTATTTGGTGGCTCCCCATTATTCACTTGAGGAATAATATCATTTTCTAACAGAGCTTCATTTCTGTTCTCTTCTTCCCATCTCTTCCAACTATTTTGATAAAACTGATCTCTTGTTACTACATTCTTATTGTAAGGATTTTGCTTAGTCCTACCTACAAGTTGGGAAAATATTTTCTTAGGTATTTTTCTCCCTATATTATGTCTTTGCCTAGTTCAAATCAAAATCAAATCAAAATATGCTTTATTGTCGATAAAATCTAGTTTTGTTGACAAAGTAAAAGGTAAACAGTACAAAATAATAATGGTTATATACGCACAAGCATGTAAAATAAATAAAATAAAATAAATGTACACCTATAAAAATTGTTCTTTGAACATTTAGTATATATTTTTAAAATTGTTTTTTACCGCTTTCTTAGTTGTTTGAACAACCCTCAGAAGTTAATGAAAACTTGTACGAGTTAAAATCACGGGGACCTTACCTTTTATAGTGGGATCCGAAACCACTCTTGGGACCTTGAAAAAAATTTTCACCAGCTGCGGGATTCGAACCCGAGCCGGGTGGAAACAGTCGACACAAGATCAACGCTGTTGCCACTGAGCCACAAGCCCCGTAATACATACATATATACATATATACAAACACATACATATTATTTAATAAAATAAATGTCAATACACGAATAAAATATCGATATAAAAAATTAAAAATGTTATTTGAGCATTTTGTCAATTTTTCGACTTATAAGCATCGCTCTAATCGAGTATACAATACAATAAAAGCAATAAAATCACAAATTAAAAGACAGTTCACATTTTTTTAGTGAAAGTTGTCATTGTAAAATTCTTGCAAACTATAATAGGGTCTGCTCACGAGTAGTTTTTTAATATATTTTCTAAAGCTTTCAGTACTATCGTGGCTCTCTCTAGAATGAGACGGTAAGTGGTTATACATTTTGACGCGTTATAGAAAATTGAGTCCTTTACCAGGGATGAGGAAGGCAAGGGTAATTTTAAATTATTTTTTATTTTTGGCAGTATTATGACACGTTGAAATATTTTCAAATTTTGAAATATGTTTATGTATAAGACAGACAGTTTCCATAACGAAGAGAGCCACAACTGTCAATATCTTTTTTTCTACAAATAACTGCCTACATGAATTGCGTGGTCCTAGTTTGAACACATATCTGATGGCTCTCTTTTGCAGTTTAAGTACTGACTCCAGCAGACTGGAGTTACATACCCCCAGAAAGGTATAGATATCAATTGAGATTCAATGAATGCATAATATGCGGTATACCTACAGTACCAAGTCCTTGAAATAATTCTCATTGCATAGCACCCTGAGGAGATTTTATTCTTCAGTTGTTTGACGGTGCTTCAAACTTCAAATTGCTGTCAATAAAAAGACCCAAAAATTTTGTGCAATCTTTATTTTCAATCATCTCATTATCGAGAGGTATATCTTCAAGAGTACATTTGAAAGTTACTATATTTGTTTTTCTTATGTTAAATGAAAGGAGATTCGAGTCGCACCAAGATTTGATTGTATGTATGTCTCTGAATATCTTATTATTCAAATCGTCAACAGTTTGACTATGCCATAGAATGGTGGTGTCATCTGCAAATAAAGTAATTTTTCCAGAAGTGTGTAAACTCAGTAAATCATTTATGTATACAAGGAAAAGAGTAGGTCCTAAAACCGATCCTTGTGGCACTCCATACTCAATATTAATATATTTTGAAGTAGTATCGCTTTTACTACTTGACTGCTCAGTTAGATAGGACTCGAACCATTCCAAAGTAACTCCTCGAGCGATAGCATGCAGTTTCCAAAAGTATCTTGTGGTCTACACAGTCAAAAGCTTTTTTGAGGTCACAGAATACTGCTGCTGCTACATCTCCGGCATTTATATCAGAATATACCTCATACAGGAAGGAGAAAATTGCATCTTGGGTGTTCTTTTTAGCTTGGAAACCGAATTGATTTTCTTTGATGATTTTATGAGCAGTAAGGAATTCATTGAGCCTTTTTTTCACGAGTTTTTCAATTATTTTAGCCAGAGTCGGGATGAGGGATATTGGGCGATAATTTGAGGGATAGTCCAAACTACCGCCTTTGTGCAAGGGAATTATCACAGACTTTTTCAAGAATAAAGGAAATTTACCGTTGCGAAAGGAAATATTAATTAATGCGACAAGAGTTTAAAGTGCTACTCTTGGAAGATTCTGAAATATGTTCATGGAGATGTCATCTATCCAGTTGATTTTTTTTTCTTGATATCCCTAAACACTTCAAGATTTCATCAATACTAGTATCTGATAATATAAAAGTATCCCTTGTATGACAATTATGGACATTGATAAGAGGGTCGTAAGGGACAATTATGTTGTCACTAAGCTTACGAGCAATTGAACTGTAGAACTCATTGATCTCATCCGCACTGATTGCAATTTTACACTGTTCCTTTTTTTAGGATTTTCTCAGCAGGTCATTAACTATGGACCACGTCTCTTTCTTTTTATTATTCGCGGAATCAATTCTATTTTGGAAATATTGAGATTTCAGCAAGCTTAAGAACATTTCGGTAAATTCTACGGTAGTTATGAACATAGGCATGGAAATCTGGATTTAAGGTGAATTTTCTTATATCACTAAGGGACCGTAGATTCCTTGAGGATGTTTTGATTCCAGATGTTATCCAGGGTTTTTTACGCTTTTTTTAAATTTTCTGGATAGGAAATGAAACACTGAAAAATTCTGAAAGTTTGCTATAGAAAGCAACGAAAGGTTCGTTTAAAAGTAAGACCCGTTCCCAGTCAAATTCAAGACAGTTCTCATAGAACCTATTATAGTTTGCACTGCTATAAAGTCTTCCATATTTATATCTATTATTTTCATTTACATCTAGAAGAATGGAACATTCTATAGCTTCATGATCAGATAGTCCAGAGGAAATAACTGAACATGAAACTTTTCAAGGTCATAGTTAGTACATACATAGTCAATACAAGTGGAGGAATATTTACAAACTCGAATGTTTGATCTGACGTGCATGTTAAGGTTGAATGATTGTAATATGCTCTTAAGAGCTTGTGTAGCTGCACAATTATCATTCACATAATTTATATTGAAATCACCACCTAAGAAAACATTTGATTTCGATGGAAGGTCGCTCAGTATTAATTCTAAATTTTCTACAAATAAATTCACATCAGAGGAAGGAGACCGATATAGACACAGGACATATAGGTTTAGTTTTTTGAAGAAACATACAGAACATTCAAATACTTTTTCAATTGTGAGGTCATTATATTTTGTAACATTTTCAGGTAGTAACTCGCTGGCAAATTCCTCATTAGCTAAAATCATAGTGCCACCATAACCATCACTTCTACAATATTTGGAAAGAATCATGTAGTTTTCCATAAAACATGGTTCTTTATCTACAAGCCAGTGTTCAGTCAAAAGGACAATATTTGGAATTTTTTTATCTTCAAGTAATACAAACAGCTCATCCGCTTTATAGCAAAGATTGAATATTAAGTAGGAAAAAGATAAGCTTCTTGTGATGTTGTTGCACATTACCTTTGTTCGTTTTGTTTCCACGGGCTCTAAAAAAGATTCTGCAGTGGATTTTTCTTGACTATGCTACTCGATACCTTGATACATCTGAGTACAATATTACCGCTTGGAGAGACAAGACATTACTTGATCAAGTATTCTAAACTTACTTCCTTTTTTTCTACTATCAATCATGTATCGTATTGAATTGCATCTGTTGCGTTTCTTGAAATTATTGATTTCTCTCTTAACTTTGTTAATGATGATCTGGTCCATATGTTTATTTTTTTCAGACATTATTATTAAATTCGTGAATTTTCCAATGGGCAATATTTGCTTTAGTGCTAGAGTCAAATTTCTATTATTACTAACATTGTTAGTGTTGAACATAATTATGACAAAATCTTCAGATCCATATTGTATCGTATCTTGAAAGATATTGCTCGTCAAGTCCGATAGTTCCTTTTCTGACTTCAAAATTTCCTCAAATTGGTAGTTTGTGTATTGAGTTTGTTTTTTCTTAAGACTAAAGGAAAATACACCGCATATTGGTCACCTATTATCATGATTTTTTTTGAGGAAATGGGATTTCTAGATAAGCTTTTTTCAAGTAATATCAGGTCACTTTCTTCATGTGGATCACTGTTATTAGAATACGCTGCAGATCCTTCATAGTTTTCTAGTTCCTCCATTAATGTTAATCCATCGTTCGACTTTCCAGTGTGACTCTTCTCAATAAGATTCACAACTTCGGACTTTTTTTTATCACATGATCCCTCCGTCTTAGTGTTTATTTGATTCGCTGGTGTTTTTTTATTTCTTGGAGGACTAAGTGGTTCACTTTCACTTCTTTCTTGGATTGGCACAAAATCATCAATTAATACTAAACCTTCTGCCGACTTGTTAACATTTTCAATCAATTGATCTGCATTGTAGTTGATAATTCCACATCCCATATATTTTTAAACCATTTAAAACACTTTCACACGCTCGACTGTTTTCGATCATGTTTGCAAGTATTACTCACCTATTTCGCAGCATTTCAACGCAAAATGAGAATAGTCATTTTGTAGTATTATACTTCTACTTGCAATATTTTTTTGCAAAATTGAAATCGGATCCATGATTTCCGGTAACAAGTAAAACAAATGAAAATGTTCCAATGTTCTCATTTTAGTTTCCCAGAATATATTGTCGTTACGTGGATTCCTTTGAATATAACAAGGTCACCCTATTTTCTCATTGATGTATGTGAAAGTCCCTGTATTTGATAAAAGTAAACATGGGACTTCAAAAGTTTTCCATTCCTATCCAGATATTTTGCTTGAAAAGGTTGATCATTTCTCATGGAATATGGGCATTTTATTTCTAATATCCCATCATTGTCTACTTGGCCACCAGGCGAGCTACCCAAAAAAGGACTATCAGATCTTACAAGGAGGCCACACGGAATGACATTATGTGAAGGATACTTTTCATATTTCCGGTGACCATGCATTATGGAATTTTTGCTAGAGAAAAAACCAAATGGCGGCTACAAGATGGCGATGAGTTTTGTGATTATAGCTCGATTCCTTTCAAAATTGGTTTGTGGGGGTTTTTGGAGTGGGACATCATGATGTTTATGTTAAAATTCATGAATTCAAGATGACGGCTCCAAGATTGCAACGTGTTTTGTTATTATGGCCCGATTCCATTCAAAACTGATATGTTTTTTTTTGGATTCGGAGATTATCAATTTTTGCCATAACTCAATAAGATGACGAATTTCATGAATGACTAAAAAGAATTGAATAAAAATTAAGGCAAGCTTTTATACAAATGCACTAAAAAGGAAAAAATAATTTCTTTAATTGTTTGACCTAGGTTATTCTGTGAGTAGCAGATTAAAAAATAGTGAATATAAAAGGGATTCTTGTGCAGATTTTGAATCTGCTACTCACAGAATAACCTAGGTCAAACAATTAGAAAAATATTTTTCCAATTTTTTTATTGAGTGCATTCGTATAAAAGCTTGTTTTTAATTTTTTTTTAATCATTTTTATCTGTTTTTGACTTGCACACGTCTCCATAATTTGATGCAGTCAGTTTCCTTCGTTATGTTCCAATCTCAGTAGATCCTCATGCGTAGAAGTCAAATTGGATAGGAAATGTTCACAAGCTTCTTTCAATGTTGAGGTTTCTTTTACGTTTTCCAATTTTTTGTTTGAAATATTATGGGAGCGTTTGTTCAGATATGTTTGACTGAAGTTATTTTGGTTTTTTATTTTTTCCCCATTTTTCAATTTGATTGAGCTCATATGGCATAATTTGGGACATAACTTTCCTTTTTCTCGAAGTACATGGCTTTTTTAGTATTGCCAGTTTAATTTCTTTATAATGAGATAGTACCCTTTTTCTTATCAATCGGACAATTCTACTACATCTTTGTAGATTATTTGTGTTGATGATCACATGTTTCACTATAGAAAACCAATTTTCCACAGGGGCGTTACTGAATCTTGATTAGAAAGATTTTTCTGTGAATTGAAAAATCCACGATAAAAAGTTATTCTTCTGAATATTTAACAGAAAACAACTACTTCCCCGGCTAAAGCCATGCTGGACATTGACTACATTTGATAGATATTTTGAAAGGACCCTAACTCAAAAGAAAAATTTGAAAGAAAAAATTTGATTTTCTATTCCAGTCTCAATCGAGAACTCATATAGATGAATGAGATGAAGAAAAAAGTTTTCCAAGAAGGAGCACTCACCAGAAATCATTTGTAGCAAAGTGAGATTGCTTCTAGAAAATGTATTTCCTAATTCTTCCGGCCTTCCTGATGATCATAAAAGCGTGAAATAGATATTTGTCGACAAAAATTTATTGAAGACCTAGTGAATGTGCTGCCAGCCTTGCATCAATGCTACAAATGATTTCTGGTGAGTGCTCCTTGGAAAACATTTTACTTTATCTCATTCATCTATATGAGTTCTTGATTAAGACTGGAATAGAAAATCAAATTTTGACTTTCAGATTTTTCTTTTGAGTTATGGTCCTTTCAAAATATATTTTCAATCGATCCTTGATCAATTTGAAATATTGGTAAAAGGACTATGCACACATATAGGGGAGTTTCTAGGTACTCGTTAGAATTTGCTGAAATTTTAGTAAGGATACTGCCCGACCACGATAGCAATTGCATTAGTTGATATATGGGGTGTAATAGAAAATATAAGGGGGTTTCTAGGCATCGATAGAATTTTCTAAAATGTGTGTATGTTACATGTAAGGTATATAAGATCAATAATTGTATTCTTTGCGACCACAATAGCAATTGCATTCGTTGAACATGGTGTAATAGAAAATATAAGGGGGTTTCTAGGCATCGATAGAATTTGCTGATATTTCAGTATGTTACACCTAAGTTATATAAGATTAACTTCCTATTTCTTCTCATGTAATAAGCGTTTTTTTTTTCTGTTGAGTGCTTATTTATACAGTCCATGAAAGCTATTAAATACATCAATTGTAATATTTTTATCTTTTCCTGGGAATATCATTATATATTTTTTACAATAAAGCGCCAGAACCTTTATAGTTTTTTATAATTCTCAATATTTACAATCATTTACTAATAGACTCTCATTTTATATTTTTCATAGAATAAATGTTATAAATCTTGTAGAGTATAGCAACCTTATAAGAAACGGTATATCCTTATTACAAAATTTTCTATACTGTTATAACCCTCCAGTAGAGTCCCGCACTGTAGTGGTTCGGCAAACATCTGAGTGATGGCACAATTGAACAAAAAGAAGGAACACTGTAATAACTGTTCGTTATTAGGTGATATATTTCTGTATGCATGGTTCAGGGTGTTAACCAAGGGACGTAAACACGTGACAGTACACTACAATATCTATTCGACTATTAAGAAATAACATTATTATTTATTTTAAACATTTCAGTAATGCAACAACAATTCAACATGTTAATTGTTTACAATTGAATATTATCAACAATTTCAATTTCTCTTTTTGCAGAATCTGATATAATCCTTAATAAAGAATTATTAGGGTATACAATATTTTCTTCGTAACTTTCATAGCCTAGGAACCATATGACGCTAGCAACAAGTGCATAAACTCCAAGAGTTCTTGCATCTACTTTGCAAGTGCAATAAGTGCCGCTTATTGGTTCTTCATTTGGCCCTTGGTTATGATTATTCAATTCATTGTAAGATATGTACAAAGTATGCTTTCTTGCTTGGGTAAATCGAGAGTTCAATTGTGCTCTTATCAATCCCCATTCAAATAACTGAGTCTTAAAAATAAATTAGCGAATTCTATCACACCAACGATCTTGATATAAGCTGGTGCCAAACGAACTTGATAAGTAACCGAAAGTTTTGTCCAAAGATACTGTA
>JAFIRS010008212.1:0-18764 GCA_018342105.1 Gonioctena quinquepunctata
ATTGTAACGTAAATAATTGTCCACTTCGCGAAAACCGGCCACGTCTATTTTGGGCGTACAGAAAGGTCTATCAATTTATTTTTCTGACTATCCACTCCACGATCACTTGTTTATTTTCAAAATCTCACTTCCGACACCAATTGTAACGTAAATAAACTTAACTTGGTTCTAATAATTTATTTCACACTTATTCTACAACTTAATTTATATTACTACGCCACTGTATAGCTCGATTGTATGGGCTCGTTCAGACTGTTTTTCTCAACTTGAGGGTTGCCTATTTATCTCCGATACAGCATTCTCGATGTTTCGAATTCTTTCAGTTGGTGACCGGCGTGTTCCAATTGTTTCCAATATTGACCGTTGTTCTCCGCGGAAGAGCGACTGGATGGTTCTCGAATATCTCCGGGGATGATCTCATCGCTGTCGATGGCAACATGTGAGGCGACAGGTCCGGCCTAGGTTCGTTACAATATTGAAATTGAAAACAAGCAAATCAAAGGGTTCATTTTATGTATTTTACCATGTTTATATTAACTCGCTTTTGTTGTCTGTTTGTCCGTTCGGTACACATCTTGTAATAATACTGATAGCAATCCATTTCAAACTAACTTCCTGATGAGATACTTGATCTTCAAACATAGCTCAGAACTGGATGACAATGCAATATCAACTCGCTTACATGTACAAGAGCAATTGAATTTAAACTAAATGAAATAAACCTGAAATTTGCCACATGTCTCTGTCATCATCTCATTAAGATGTCTTCTTAGTCCGTTTTATAAACGTGGTATATTGAAAAAATATATCTAAATTTCTGGTTGACGTTCAATAATTATTGGAATTGTTTTTTTTTATATTTAGTGGTTGATCGATCTTCACCTTATTTTATACACATATTGCATATGCCAAATATCTTTGCATCACATCAAAATAATGATTCACCTAGATATATAATCATTTACAGCTTCTATATAAAAATCTCTTCTCTGAACATTTTGTCCCATTGAGTATGTGATAAAAAGTATATATTTATTGAATTCTTGATGAAAAACCACTCTTAGATTGAAATGTATGATTTTTTTCTTAAAATAAGATTTTCTAAAGTTTTCACCCTGAATGAGTTTTTGGTGTTCTTCTCCGACAGGTGGAACCTTAAATTTCAATTGAAATGAAATTTGGGGTATTTCTTGTTGTCTGAATGGAAGTCATTTTTTTTTGTACATTGTTGGAGTTTTTCTTAAAAAAAATATATCAGAATCAAATATATATATTTTATAATTTCTTGACCACATGTTTATTTTCTTTGTTTTCTCGTAATAAGTGCCTTAGTCAGTATATGTATTTTTTATTTGATACGACATTTCAACAAACATTATTTATGTCATCTTCAGGTAAATTCTTAAAAATAATGTAAAACATCTAAAGTTAAAAACATAATACGTTACATACCATCAAACAAATATGATTAAAATTCAAAGAGACGTTCAAAACTTACAATATAATTTAACAGTTATTCTTTCAATATTTCGTGTTCATGTTGAAAAAGGAAACATTCTCAATTGAATAGAAAGATTCTTCTGTAAAGTGAAAAATCCACGATAAAAATGAAGTTATTTTTTGTGAATGTCTAACAAAACAACTACTTCCCCGGCTAAAGCCACGCTGGACATTGAACTCCATCTGATAGATATTCTGAAAGGACCCTAACTCAATGAGTTCTTAATTAAGACTTCAATTTCAGATTTTTTCTTTTGAGGTGGGGTCCTTTCAGAATATATATCAGATGTAGTTCAATGTCCAGCGTGGCTTTAGCCGGGGAAGTAGTTGTTTTCTGTTAGAATTAAAAAAAAACATTTTTATCGTGAATTTTTCAATTCATAGAAAAATATTTCTATTCAATTGGGAATGTTTCCCTTTTCAACATGAATACCCCAGAAGAGGTTATCTTGAATGATGGAAGATAGTGACTAAAGTTTATTTTTCAGTCGCAGATAATTCCACATCTGATTTCATGAACATCCTGTTCATAGTATCAAACAAATCAATTTGTGTTCATATTTCTCAATTGGAATGAACATTGTTGATTATCTGAGATTGCTAGAATCGAGTTTGTTTTTATCTGTTATCGTTTTTTACCATTTTTTTTAAATACATTGGAATGTTTGACATATTCAGTTGTAGTATGTGGGCTCTATTGTTATAATTTATGCAAGACTTTTTCGTGTCAAAATGTAAAGATTATTTTCATTACTATTTTTTTGCTTTTGTCAAAATTTCAACCTTGTCAAAATCGAATTTACGTTGATTTTCCTTTTCATATTGAGACAATGATGTGATGTCTGATTTTAATGGTATTTGTTTGATGTTATGTAACGTATTCTGTTTTTAACTCTACATGTTTTACATTATTTTTATGAATTTACCTGTAGATGAGATAAACAATGTCGAAACGTCGTATCAAATAAAAAATACATAGATTGACTAAGGCTCTTATTCCGAGAAAACAAAGAAAAAAAATAATATATATATATATATATATATATATATATTCAGATAGTTTCATTATCATGACTGGTTCGTTTAAAACATGATTCAAAATGTCTTGGGGTTGCAGTCAGATGTATCTTTCATTAGGTCTCAATGATTGAAAAAAATATATACATATATATACATATATATATATATATATATATATATATATATGAGTTTGCACTCAGGAGCTGAATTGATTAGAAATTCTCTTTGGAAAGTATAAATTACAAATGCATGGTTTGAGAATAAATAATTATATTATAAATGTTAACTTACTGAGGTGAGATTCAAATTCGATTTTAATATATATATATATATATATATATTATATATATATATATGTATATAGTCCCACTACATCATAATGGTTTTTTAAATGTACCGATAAAACCAGAAACAGAAAGAGGAAAATATCAGGGATCATTGTATTCAAAGATTTTCAAAGCATAAAATTGCTTTCTTTACCAACGCTGAAATTCAGCCTTTGACTCTATATGATTTTATCTAGTCCTCAATATTTCTTCGATTGTTATGTCACATAGTTGGAGTTAGTAGTATTTTCTGTTAATTCTCTTCATTTCCATAGCTATTGGATAAGAGAGGAATTATCATGAATTTAAGAAAAACTTCTGAAGAGTTTGTATAAAAGACCAATTTTGGAAGAGTTTTCATAACTTTTTTATGTATTTGGGTAGTAGGATAATTTTTGCAAAATTATTTTGGTTTGCTTTACAGATTAAGGAAATTGAATCTTGCAGATACAGTTTATTCAGAAGAGGAAAGAAGAAGAAAGAAAATGGCTGAAGATTTTAAATTGCAATGGGAATTCAATTTAACAGAAAATGATCGAAAACAAATGGAAAACTTGCTATTATGTTATATAAAGATATAGATATTATGTTATATAAAGATATACCAATGGATGATTGATGAACCTGGCTAAACATTTTTGAGGGGGGGGTCATGATTATTTTCGATACACAAATATAAACTACTCCTTCGACGGCCTGTAAATCAATCATCTCTTGGTATATCATTATATAGCCTTTCAGTAACACGTATACCAAATATTGACTTGGCAAACAAATTTGATGGTGGGTTTAGATTTTTTCGAAATACAAGTATAAACCCCTTCGAGGACCTGCAAATCAATCATCTCTTGGTAAATCATTATATAGCCTTCCAGTAACACATATACCAAAACTGAACTTGGCTAAACATTGTTGATGGTGGGTCTACATTTTAATCAATCATCTCTGGTAATATATAACTTCAGTATAATACAAATAACTAGCACTTTGAGTGCTTTTGTTTGAAACGAGTATAAACACTGCGCCTGCAAATCAATCATCTCTTGGTGAATCATTAATATAGCATTGAATGAATTTGGTTTTTTGTGGAGGAACAACGTTTCTTGACATGTTTTTTGGATAACCTTCCACAGTCTGAAAATGAAAATATAATCAGGAAAATCTATACAAGTGTAGAAAGGGCAAACTAATTAGTTCACCCCGATAAGTTACTGCGTTCACCAAATTATATTTCCTATAGAAAAAATGATTCGATTTCTCAGTAACTTTTCGTTCCCTTAATATGCCTATAAAAATATTAAAAATTCGAAAGATACTTCTCTATATAGTTTTTGATTGACGTTTCGGGGACTATATCTGCCCCCGTTCTCAAAATCTTCTAAATCTACTTCAATTGTTTGAATATTTTGGATTTTTTCTTGCAGAGTCTTTTTCGCTTTTTCAACTGATTTTCCTGATTATATTTTCATTTTTAGACTGTGGAAGGTTACCAAAGAACATGTCAAGATACATTATATATAGCCTTAGTGGTACATATTCCAAATATCCACTTGGCTAAACATATTTTAGGGTGCATTTTGAATTTTTATCTAAAAGCATATCAAATATATCTTGGTATATCATTCTTAAGTTTTTCATTTCTGTTGTGTTCGACCATTTTCTGTTCTTCAGCCATTTGATTTGGTTGAAAATTCGAAGGAATTTTGAATCACCCTGACGTCACTCATCATTTGGCTGCCAGATAAAAACGGCTGCCAGAAAATGGCCGCTAACTTCACACTGGTCAGCTAAATAGGGCTTTTTGAATTAATGCAGAGTTGAATATAATCTAAATTTGTAATTCAGAATTTTTAATGACTCTGTTATTGAATTACAATTCCTCAATTACTTCTTATAAACTTTGAGATATCACTGAAAAATGATATGAAGTTCTTTTTTTTTTAATAATCATTTTTATTTCAAATATATATTATTCGTAGGGATAAGGGATTAATCTTGTTTTGGATACAATCCGCCAAAGGAAACTGTCGTTTTGTCCAATTAAATATTCAATGTCAAATTTCAGCAAAAAGTTGTAATTAATATTGAAATACATTTTTACAGGTTTTCTGAAAAACCAAAAAATATCTATAATATATAATAATAAAATATGATATTAAAATGCATTGGAAATGAAATGGAAGCCCCTCCTGTTGAATTGCAAGAGGTTCGGCTCTCTACAGATTTTCCCAACATTTTTAATATGATCTCGGGTAACAGAAATTCAAAATAAATTTAAATAACCTTGATGCATGACCCTTTCATCATTTCTATTGAATTCTAATACAAATCACATTGAAATATTTTTTTCAGTTGTATTATATATGTAATAGATTAAGATTATTTATGTTTCTTGGGTTCAATAAAAATTTATTATTATTTTATATATATATATATATATATATATATATATATAATCCTATAATATATATAATCCTATTAATATAATAGTGTCGAAATGATATTTACATTCACGGTATATAATTGACCAAATGAACTGTAAATTCACGGCAATTAAAGGAACAAATGAAATAATATTCATAGCAAAAAAAAACTATTTCTTCCTGAACATTGTTAACTAACTGACTCGAAAATGATTTTTCAAGTTTGTAGGCAACTTTCCGACTTCCCCTTGTCAATCCCCAAAACAAAATTCCACTCGTATATTACCTAAGCTTCACGTTTACAATAATCCCGGCTGTGATATTTTTTTTCTGTTCCTTAAAATAGGCCCTTTTTGCTAGGACTTTTCTTATTTAACAAGATTAATATATTTGACTTTGTTTCATTATTGTTTATGCTCGGCGATTTCCCTGAGCTTAAACAATGTTAACAACAACAGACGACAAAGCATCTCAGTGTTTCCGTAATATAAAATAACTTACATCCCCTTAATGGAGTCAATCGCTAATTTACCAAATCACCTTTTCGAATCGCAAAATTAATTATTCTTCCTGAATATGACTATAACTTGTAAAATTCGTGAACTTTTGCTCTGCATGTATTTTCCGGGACAAATAAACTTTTAATTCATCGTATATATCGCGGCACTCTTTTACACTTTTCTCGCGATTATGTGACTGGAACCAGACTTACTGTAGCACAACAGGAACAAGTCTCACGGAAGTACAACAGGAACAAGCCACGATGCTAGGCTTCATCGTGCCTTTTATAGGTATCGAATTTATGTCCAAACTAGACGAAAAAGCCCATTATGAAAGGCGCGCTTTTTGTTGCAATTAGGGTAAGAATGGCGCACTTTTTGTGAGATAAATCGAAACTGGACCGGCAATCTGAATAATTTCGTGCTTGTTACAGAAAATGACGTCATTTTTCCAATCGCGATTTTGGTTTCTTTCCCGTCTTTTACAAAAACCATCCTTATCACCCATTTTATAAGATATAGAAAAGATCCGTTATATTTTATACATGATGTTGACATGAATTCCAGTAGCTTTGGATATGTACATTAATTTTCTAACATAGGAATGGATTATTTTGCCAGACCGGAACGAATAAAAACTAGAAATAGGCAAGGACGTACCAAAGTTAGGTAAAATATTCTTTAGCCGTTCTTAGTGACGGAGCTCTAAAAAAATGCTTCGTTAAATACCCAATACTTAACTATAACTATATCAGTATAATGAGTGTCTTAATGGGGCTAAAACTTGTCCATTTTTCACCGAGGTTCACTATCTAGTGTTCGAGGTTTAGGGGCATCACTGCCGGTATCTGATGATCACCTGGAGGAAGGGGCATCCTCTTGGAGTTTTAAGGCAATACCCTTCATCATCGGTGAGCCGGAACGTCGGATACATGAACAATTCCTGGGTTCCTTAAACTCGGATGACCACGGGGGCTTGGCTAGCTACACCACGGGTTTAATAATCTGTCCTGCCCTTGTCCATCGTTCAGCCTTAGCCTGACGGTTACTTGAGGAGGCCGTAACCGGCGTAGGGCCTCCCGGAACATCGGGGACCAGGAAAAGGGTTTGTAAAGAGGACCAATAATTCTCTCTCAGGGGGGACAAGGGTATTCATGTTCGGTAATGTAACAGATATATTTTTACGGAGTCTCTTCAGGCTTGAATATTTTTAAATTATTGATGTGTATGTGAAGCAATCGTTTTCCCTTGTCACTTTTCAAGTTACATACTACTGGAGATACTACTTTTGTAATGGTCCGGAATATTTTGGCGACAATTCAGCTGCGAACCCTCGAATTCCGGATGACAACGATCACCGACTTTGCATCGCCATTCCCGGCGTCGTAAATCATAATGTTGACTTTGGGTTGTAAAAGCTGTAGATAAATTTATCTGCACCAATTCATGTATCTGCCTGATTTTTTTCATATGCTTCACCCAAGTGGATGGATTATTTTCATCTTTCGAATTATCTTCGGCGGTTGTAGTAGTCTAATAAAGAGCTTTCGGTGGGGCTAATTCTCTTCCAAAAACTGCGAAGGATGGGCTAAACCCTGTCGAATCATGACGTGCGGTCAAGGCAAATTATAATTTCGATAGTAACTGATCCCATTTCCTATGATCATTTCCACAATATTGCGAAATCAAGGTTTTTATGGTCTTATTAGCTCGCTCCACGGTACTGGCTTGTGGAGTATACGGTGGGGTGTATCTGTGGGCGATACCCAATTTATTCATGAGATCTGTAAGTGAACATCTTCCCCGTGAATTGTGATCTATTATCACTGATAACGGTCTGTGGACAGCCGAAACGTAGTACTATATCCTCGTAGAAAGCTTGAATCCATTTGGTACAGATAACAATTTCCTTTGTTCGAGCGTATTAACGGTCCTACCAAACCGGTGGAGACGGTAGCCCAGGGATGGGTATTAGCGGAAGGTTGCAATTTCCCATCTGGTGCTTGTTGCGATATTTCATATCTCTGGCACATCATACATCCTCGCACGTATTTCGCGATATCACGGAACATGCCCGGCCCGTAATATCTCTGAGCTATGAGAGCTATCGTCTTAGTTATTCCCATATGTCCTGCCGTGACATCATCATGCTTTTCACGTAGTACTCGTAATCTCCGAGGCTTTGATACACACAGCTTCCAGGAATCTCTTACTTCCGGTTCGGTAAACTTATTTGCATCCTAAAAATGACGTTACAATAACATAGTCTGGATATGCCAACGGTTTACTTTTCACTTCAATCATTTTACTTCGATTCCAGGAACACTGCATTTCTTCTACCGGTTCTATCATACAATTTTCGGTTTCCGGTTCAGTAATAGTTAGGAGTTGACGGGACAATGCATCAGCCACTTTATTAAGGCATCCCTTTCGGTACCTAAGTTCGAAATCGAATTGTTGCAGATAACTAGCCTCTTTGGCTATCATTCCTGACGGAGTTTTGATGGACTGGACTATTTTAATGAAAAATTATCAGTCTGAATCACAAAATGATATCCTTCCAAATTCGGTCGCATCTTCTCGATTCCCCAAACAATAGTGAGACATTCCGTTTCGGTCACGGAGTATTTTTTCTCAGGTGGTGACAACGTTCGGCTAGCATATGCCACCACATGTTCTTTACCCTCAATTGACTGGGTAAAGGCAAATCCTAAGCCTAGATCGGATGCTTCCGTCTGTAGTACGAATTTTTGTGTGAATTCAAGGCATATCAAAACGGGTACTTCTGCTAGACTCTTCTCCAGGAGTTGGAAGGCGCCTTTCTGTTTTTCCCCATTTCCACCTCTGATTCCTCCTCAGCAATCGGGTGAGTGGCGAGACAACTTTGAATACATTTTAAATGAACCTGCGGTACCAGGATGTCATTTCCAAAAACTGGCGTAGTTGCCGGAGGTTAAAAGGGGCGGGCCATTGCACTATGGACTCAATTTTATCGGGGTCGGTATGTATTCCCTCTGGGGTAACCAGGTGACCAAGATATTTCAGAGAACGGAGACAGAACTTTCATTCATCAGGGTTGATATGGAGTCCTGTTTCTCTTAAACGGCGGAACACGATTCGAAGATACAAGTAGGCAAAAATAAACGGTTCCATCTCAGGATCTATGACGGTATCCATCAATCGCTGAAACGTAGCGGGAGCGGAATGGAGCCAAAAAAGCACAACGGTAAATTGAAACAGATCTCTTCCTGGTACCGTGAACGCAGTCACTATCTGGGGACAGAGAAATTGGCCAATAATCTTGAAGGAGGTCCAAACTTGTAATATATTATGCTTCTCGTAATTTATCCAATATAGCATTGATGAATGGCAAAGGATACGCAACCTTTTCGGTAACGGAGTTTACTTTCTGGAAATATATGGAAAATTGTAGCTTTCCATCTTTCTTCCTAACAATCACTACTGGTGAACTCCAGGTGCTATCAGAGGGGTCTATGACCCCATCCTGCAACATTTTATCCACTTCTTCTAGATAACCGTCTGCATCTTTGGATTCTGGGGCCGGTATCTTTGTTTAATTGGTTCGGTAGTTTGTAGACGGATGTGGTGTTGTACTCCTCCGACCGGACCTTGATTTAGCCCAAGCAAAGGTATTTCGTCGGCCAGGAATTCATTAATTCTCATCGCTGAAGATATTTTGGGATTCATCATTACAGATTATTTCGGCCTCCACCTGAAGACAATATCTAACGTCAAGTGAGGAAGTATTAACAACTCGATTCCAAATCTTTCCTGACCCATTGTCATCGTAGTTGAAGAAACTTGTGTAACGGCACATAATGACCCATCTCCTTGGCGTGTCTGAGTCACGTATTGTCTAATGGGTGTTGAACCTAGATTAATACAATGTTCTCCCACTGTCTTATTGGCGAAGGATCGGGTAGCACAGTATCCAGCAGTGCGTAAAATTGTACGTCCCCAATGGCAACTAGGACAAACCGTCAGTTATCAGTCGTACTAGGAATCACAGCCTTTTCCGAAATATTTATCGTTTGGAGCCAAGCATTACTTTGTCCCTTCCACATCGTGAGCAGAATATTCTGGATTTTCATTGATAATCCACTTCTGAAAGCAACCCTCCGAAGCTATATATCCCTCGATGAAAACGCCAAACTAATATTTCTCTATCCTAGAAATGAAGCGAAGCACTATGAACATTATTTTGGGAGAGCATTGAAAAGTGTCGAGTCAATGGACATTTTCACTCATGAACCCACTGTAGACTAAAGTATTTATACAGGTTGTCTCACTTCTCGTGGAATCACCCTTGTATTTCCCATAAATGTTGCCGTAGAATTGTGAAATTCGCAGGAATGATTGATGTACAGTGCTCAATGGCTGAGTGTAATTTATTTTGAGTGATGAATACTGTACGCCAGGAGCAATGAAACAACCGAAAGATATTTTCGAAAGCAATATCAGGAGGCAAGATAGGCTGGCAATCTCTTCGGATTCATAATCAGAGCAACTGGACAACTAGATTAATATTTTTTCCTGGAACAAAATCAGTTTTGAAATGTCAAAATTTACAGAAGCTCCCATATCATTGAAGAGGAATTCTAAATTCTCCGATTACAACCAATTATTATACAGAGTCAATCTGATATTCACTATAGCTCATTTCCGTTATACAGACAGATTTTGTATCACCTAATAAAATAACAAAAGTCTGCAATAAAAAAGTTTTTGTAGGAGTTCAGCTGTAACAAATTTAATTTGGTCTGTCTGCTGATTCCAAAAAAAATATCCGTTTTTTACTTATTACGTTATTTCGAATCATATATACATGCTTATATATTTTCAAATAAAACACTTAATATATATATATATATATATATATATATATATATATATATATATATATATATATATATATATTTCCATCACTTTTAATGCAGTATTCCATTACTCTTTCTACAATTACGCATCGTGGAGTCATCTTTTTTCTTCTCTCTCTTTCTCTCTTTCTCCATGTTGACAGTTATCCAGTTATACTATAGAGCTTTTCAGGCAGTGCAAGTTTATCAAGAGTACACGAGTGCCATTAAGGTTTTGTTTTCTCATAGATCTATGACAATGGCATCTCGGTATTGTACAACAGTCCAGATGTATTCTGTTATATTTTGGGGACAATACACCTTAGTTAAACAAAGAAGAAATATAACAGACTTTGTGAAAGATTCATGTTTTGCATATTTTGGAGTAAGGTTAGATCAGCAGGATTAATGAAATTCAAGTTAATTGTTGTAATAGAATGCCCAGACTATTCAGTGAAGAGCGGTGTGGAGTTCTTTGGACCGCCTTGCTAGTTTCAAATTTTTTATGTTTCAAGCAAAGTTTTAGAAATTGTGAATTTCAATGGACGCCAGAATTTTTATTTAAACAAGGACAAAAATCCAAATTCCCTATTCAATAATGATTGCAAATCAAATAAGTAGTAAGGCTATGTCACTCCGAGCGCACCTCTCCGGTCATCGGTTACTCCCGCTACATGGTCCCGCCACCACCACAAAATGGCGGTTTCATGAGAGAGGTGGGGGATGGTGGTTGTATGTGGGGTAGGGAAAAAGGTGGGGGGGATGAGTGGCCTGTGATTGGTCGGAATGGTGGCAGCCATGTTGTGTATGGGAGTGTGTGATTGAGAGTGGGAGGTGGGGAGAGCTGTGATAGGTCGTGGGCGTGGTGATAGCCGCCGGCCGTTATCCAATAGCCGAGCAGCATATTGAAATGGGGGTGTCAACCAATATCCGTCAACGGCATTGGTTGGGAGGAAGTGTCACGTGATCAGTGAATGGCGGCGGCCATTTTGGAAAGTGGGGGGAGCCAGCGATGATGCGGCTATGACTCAACCGACAAGTCTTTGCAGGAATATTATCTACGTCAGCACTTCTTATCAGTTGTTTATTTAAGCGACCGGATATCGGCGGCATCCTTTGTTTACATTGAGATAAGATATCGGGGGCGGCATCCTTTGTGAAAGAGTTTGTTTACATTAACAAGATAAGAGAGTATGCAGCTGCACGCTCGAACCGTGGGATAAGTCTAACGATTACTATTCGTATTTGTATCTAAGCGGACTAAGGCACTGTCGGCGACATGGAAGCAGGACGGATAACTTTTAAAACGTCACCATATATACAGGGTGGATCGAAAGAGTGTTTAGAGGAGGAGAAGAACGAAACAAGTATATATTGGAGTTTTTTGTTGAAATGACGTCAGTTGAGGTTATGTTGTCGATGACAGAGGAGTATACACGGAAATTGGAACAGTTTCATCGAAAAGTCAGAGCTCTGAACGAAGAGTTACAGTTTTATGAAGAGAAACGAAACATCACAAGAAAATTGAAAAAGTTGAATCTCTGCACGACACAACCATCAACATCGAAATATGATTCAAATGATACTAGTGACTTTGATTCTGAACACCATCTTATACGTAGACATACCGTATGATGATGATGTACGAGGAGTAGCGATTTCTTTCAAAGATGGCAATCAGTCTTGATTCCAATGAATCGAACAGCAGGACTTCGAAGGTTATTCTTCACCACAGACCTGCCACCCCACCTCGAAGGCGATGACAACAACAACACCATAATCGAGAAATATCAGCTCAAGTTTGAAATGAATGATTCTACAAGTACAGTGATGCCATGGAGAAGGCTTCCAACGGTAGCAGTAGCGATGACGTCACCAACGCCGCCACCACCACCAATACTACCACCCTTGGAACATGAAATATATAAGATTTTTGTACTCTCATGTGTTGTTATAACCATAATGTTTTTGCTTTGGCGAAATTCCTATTCAAAACTGTAAAAAGAAGCTTGGAATCGTCATGTAATATCAAAATAAATGAATAGAGAGTCTAACCTGACTTTTATTTCACAAACGGTGTACGTGACGTGAGCCACGTATACCGTGTGTGGGTGTGAGAGAGAGAGAGAGATACTATGTCAAGCTTCTCATCGTTTCGGAGAGGGGATGATATTCCATCATACAATCGTGAATGATGATGCAATAGACACGAGTCCGATCGGGGAATCCCGCGCTCGATTCGATATCCAATCGTACGTCAACCATACCGGATTTCATAGTTTCTTCCTGTTTTGAACAATCAATGACGAATAAGGCGCGATATTTGAAACCGAGGTAATCCAAAAGAGCAGACTTTTTCATGGAATTGTATCCAAAACAGATAAAGATTTATGGAAAAATTCCGTATAGTTGAAATGCGCTTCGGTATAGTGATTATTAGCGAAATTCAAGTGTAGACGTTCGTTGGGCCAATATTCACCGTTCAAAGACAAACGTATATTTTGAATGTTGACATGTTGGAAGGTGGTAGGATCGACGGAAACGTTATCTCGTACATTAGTTTGGAAACACACGATGACATAGCGTGGCCTTTCAACACTGGTACTCGTCTTAACCGACTATATTTCACGTTGAGCATTTTGCGTTATCGAAGGCAATTCGTTCAATTCCCATTTTCGGAACGGTTTCACTATCGGTCTGTCTGTCTGTATAGACCTCATCAATTTTTCATTTATTTCCGCATTAGGAAAAATGTGTTTGACTTTCAATTCAATACTATCAATCACAATTCGAGCCGTAGTCGTTCCCACCGCATTATTACCTGCCTCACGTATAATGACACAATCATTATCATTTCGGGCTCTGACGAATCGTAGAGTTTGACGTCCACACGTAATCAGCGGATAATCGTTGAAAACATTGAGAATATGACGGAGCGGTACGAGAAGACTGAAAGAATTGTCATCTTCATTCAAAAAAGGCAAATTGGGGTAATTCCAACCGCCTATAGCCAAATGCTGAGAATCCATAGGTTCGTAAGATAATAGACCTCTAATGGTACTCACAATTCCCGGATCTCGAACCGATTCAATTTCCCGAGCACTCTCGCTATAAGTGCAAGAATCGAAAAGGAAAGCACCCACATTAGGGAGCCAATGTAACGTCACCTCCCCATTATTTAATTCAAGTCTACCTTAATCAGTAGCAGAGATGAACTCATGGCAAAAACGAGTCCACCCTGATTGATGCAAAATTCCACGATATCGTTGCAATTGAATGCCTTCACGAACGGAGTATAAGTTCTGTATTCGGCTTTACGAATGGACTCGTCAAATTTCGGAGACCGATACAAATCGAACATGGGTGCTGAGATGGAAGCATCATCGTTGCCTCTTCTTCTTTTGAAGTCCATTCTGATGAATCAATATTAAATCGATGGAACGGAGAAAGGATTTATTCGAAGAGGTTAACTGCTGCTGCACGACCCGCTCGCTTGAAGGTTTCTGCAATAATGACGTCGTGACGTCACTCGCACCCCTTTTATTACTACCGCTGCCTCTGCTACCACTGTCTATTATTAATCCCATTTGGTTCTCGCGACTCTGAGTTCCAAAACCAAAGTACTTTTTTCTCCTTGAAAATCCACAGGCCTACCGTCTTGATCGACCACCAACACCGTAATGTTGTGGATTTCACGTTGCGGTATTACAGGTAGATAGAGTAAATTCGAAGGTTTTCGTCTATCGCGTAACCGGGGTCGGAAGTATATGGGAAATTCATAGAGCGTGTGCGCAGGCGTGTCACCATCGAAGGCTCCCGAAGTAACACTGCACTCGAATCGTAATGTTGACACCTTTATAATGTTTACAGGTAGATCGGAATAATGCATTTCGTTCGGTTGAAGCACCCTCGGAGAAAATCCCAATGTAACGCCTATGCTATCCGTCTCCACATATGAAATGGCAAAGCATTTACTGAAAATCTCACACGTTAACGTATTATTGTTGGTTTGAGAGAGGCGGCTTCGCGGTCTTCCGCAGGTAGCGCCATCTCTTTCTGTATGAACGCCTCAATATCGGCAATTTCATAACACCCTTTGCGGAAATTCAATGGTACGCAACACGTTAGATCTATCGTAATAGCGGAATTTCCGACCCTTTTCAATGTTTGGTATGGTATTGTACGAGTGAAAAGATCGAAGCGACAACTCATATTCTTTTTTCGCATTCAATTCGATAGGGGTGCGAGGACAAAAGGAGAACACGTGATTGTGACTGTTAACTCTCAGCAACAGCGACATGATGACGAATGACATCACCGCTGCTGTGACAGCATTTAAATACACATACTTTCAATCATACATTATTTATTCAGACATTAGAAATTTCAAACACAGATGACCACAATTTATTTCATCATAAGTCTGATATTGACGGTTGTTGTAGAAAATCCTGACTTTGCGCTGCTACCGCCATTCAGATATCTGACCAATTCCAGCATCGGTTTCAAATTCCCAAACGAATCGAAATAGTCTACTGTATCGTTGGTTTTTCTATAAGCTACCCAATGAGTACCGCTGTTTCGTGACAGGTCCATGTTGACGATGGCACATTCGTTCTTTCGAGGACCGCTAGATGGCAGGGTGTCACGCATGAACACCCCCCCGAAAGTGCGGGATTTTCAATTGTTTGGCATATCGCACGATATCGATGTCGTACAGCGCTCTATCGGGTAGCTTTATTGGAAGTTTTTTGTCTTTTTCAAGAAGAGTCCATAGCCACCCTTGACATTCTTCCTCACGTACAACCCCTTGCCTATGGATTCCATGGCCTTGTGATGACGTTTATCCTCTTCCATTTTCTTCTGGGCATTCTCAGCATCCACAACCGTTTTGGCAATGGCTGATGCTCCGCCACTCAGTGCTCCAAAAGCACTAAGACCGGCGAATATCGGTATCAGAGGTAGGACACCACCTGACTTTGCTTCGAAAGGTATTATGCGGGGTACTTTGACTCGTCGTTTCCCACCCAATTTCTTGATGGCCACTCGAGCCGCTTTCAGAGCATTAGATGCAGCCCGTTTCAATGTGGGAGACGGTTTCAGGGACTTGGCGATTTTTTCGATAACATGTCGTTTGAATGAGGCCTTACTGCGCATGCCCATACCGAGATTTCTCTTAGCTTTCATGGCTCCGGTGACGAGGAGGGCGTTCGCACGTTCTCCAAAACCCGAATCTTTGGCTTTGACTCGTTCCCAAGCTCTATCTTCGAGCACTTTATCCGCCTTGTGTCTATCTTCAAGCAATTTGCTCTGCGAATAAGCAATGTCGTGATGTTTGCAAGCAACGTCCAATGGATTGATACCGGATCGCCTCGTGCCAACCGTTCTTGTAGCCTCGTTCCAGCTGTAATAATAATTAAATGCATTCGAGAGCACCGAAATAAAAAAAATGTATTCGATGACACCGAAATACTATAGGTATATGAAACTTACGACCACAATACTGATAGCCACCTAGGAGATGAGCTTCGAACGGGAGCTTGTTTATCAGACTGTTGAGCACACCTTCACCCTCGTACACCAACATGAAGACTGACGTCACAGCGATGACATCACTAGTTATATAGATTTCAGCTGAGGTTCGATGGGGTGGTGGTGTATGCATATATCTTATATGTAGGGAGGTATATTTGTTGTGTTGTGTTGGACAACTAGAATATGTTGGTTGTGTTGTGTTGGGCAACTTGAACGTGTTGGTTGTGTTGTGTTGGACAACTTGAACGTGTTGGTTGTGTTGTGTTGGACAACTAGAACATGTTGGTTGTGTTGGGCAGCTAGAACATGTTAATAAATATGATTGATGTGGCAGCTCTGTGTCAGTTGCAGTTTAGACTCCGAAGCGTAAACATGTCCCTGCTACCTGATACCGACTGTTATGGTATCCATCTGAATGGATTGGGATTATTCATTGGCACGGAGCCTGTAGTAATCAAAGGTGGATCATTGAGACTCGGCAGAGAAACTTTTGAACTGACCGACGGGTTGAAAGAACTCCTAACCAAAAAGCAACCAGTTAGTTTTACCGAACAAGATATACTAAACTATAAAACAATTCTGATGCTAACCAATGCACACAAAAGATCCGATGGAAAAATTAACGCCAATAAGTCATGGAAATACAATAATATAATTTCCAAATTGTTTCCACCGCAGAGGAAATGGAAATCGAATAAGGGCAAAGGACTGAAAAGGACAACTAGCCAAGAGATGATAAATAACGCCCACCCTGTAGATTGCGATCAGAACATGGAGATCGTTCAGCAAGAGCACACGCTTCCCATCGAGAACTTTGACGTTTACGATGTGGGGCATAGGGGTGTGGTGACGGAGGGGAAGTAAACATGGCAGCCTATTACCAAATTCCTTCCGAGCTGTTATCTGTGGTCCTAGCGGATCAGGAAAAACGAACCTTGTGATGTCGTTGTTGGCGAATGACAATGGCCCCAAATTCGCAAATATCTACGTCTATTCGAAATCCTTGTACCAGCCCAAGTATCAATTCCTAGAAGAAGTGCTGAGCGGTGTAGAAGATGTGGGCTATTTTCCATACGAAAAAAACTAAGGCAATGATCATCAGTAATAAATACAAACTAAAATTAGTGGATTATCAATCCCTCAGACTCCAAATGGAGGATGACAAAATTGAATGGGTATCTGAATTCAAATACCTAGGATTTATGCTTGATGAATCGTTAACTCTCAACAAGCATTGTGATTACATATGCAAAAAGATATCAAAAAAACTATTTTTCTTCTCTAGGATATCATCCGAAGTCTCAATATTTTCAAAAATTACCATATATAGAACCATCATTCAGCCCCATTTCGATTATTGCTCAACCCTGTTATATCTATTAGATGTGAACAATATGCAAAAGTTACAGAAACTTCAAAATCGGGGTATGAGAATTATTTTGAGGTGTAACAGGTATACTCCGATTCAATATATGCTTAACACTCTTGGTTGGTATGATGTAACGAAAAGATATTTCTATTTAACTATGGTATTCATTTTCAAAATTACCAAAAACTTATTACCAAAATACTTCGATTCCTTCATCACTTATAATAATCAAATCCATGAGCACAATACAAGGACAACTGATCAATTTCACATATCTAGAACAAGAACAAAAAATTCAATGAACTCGCTATTTTTCAAGGGATTGGACGATTTCAATCAACTTCCCAAACCAATGAAGAACTCAGCCACGTTACATTCTTTTAAAAACCAGCTAAAAAGCCATGTTATGTCACTCAACTCATGAATCAACATATTGTAGTTTTATTTCGATGCAGATTTGATATTCAATGTCTTTAAGATATACTTTTTTTCTCTAGAGATATATTTGATTTTAGATATACAGTTTTTAGATATACATTTTATATGAGATATTTTCTTTTAACTTCTTTTAACTGCCTGTAATGTGTTTTAATGTGTTCAAATGTCTCAAGATGTGGTCAAAAATGTGTTCAACTGTGATGTCATGTCATGTAATCAACTGTACTTTGTGTATTTATTTTATTTTTATTTTTTAATGTTGTTTTTTAATTCAAATTAGTATAATCTGAACAACCATTGTATTTATATTAGGAATTCCTATTTCAATAAAGATTTCATACAGAGACAACGATGAAATCATCTCTATGGAAGATGCCCGATCTCACTCTATTTTCATCTTTGACGATGTGGCCTGTGATGGACAGCAGAAAATTCGCGAATATTTCTCAATGTGCAGGCACAAACACATCGATGCCATCTATCTCTGTCAGACTTATTCGAAAGTACCCAAACAGCTCATACGTGACAATTGCAATATGATTGCGCTCTTCAAACAGGACGAAATCAACTTGCGACATCGTTTTCGATGAACACGTTTCCGACATGACTTTCGAACAATTCAAAAGCTGTGTTCGGAATGTTGGTCTCAAAGCCAATACGATGCCCTCGTCATAGTCAAGGACTTTGACTTGAACAATGGCAGGTACCGCAAACCTTTGACATGTACATAAAGTATAGTTGCGGACGCTTCACGTCATTCAACATCGAGATGTCGG
>JAFIRS010008213.1:0-18764 GCA_018342105.1 Gonioctena quinquepunctata
TTTAATTCGTTGTGAGGGCCAAATTTCTTAGCGACAAAATGTTTCGATATATAGATCTTGTGAAGCACTTTGAGTAGCACAGGTTTATGCGAAAAAATCCCTATCCACGAAAACTTTGAAGGAGTTTTGAAATTTTTTTGAAAATTAATTTAATTCGTTGTAAGGGCCAAATTTCTGTGCGATAAAATATTTCGATATATAGTCTTGTAAAGATTTAAAGGTTTATGCAAAAAACTTTCCCATCAAATAGTAAATTAATGGCTCTGGCCATGAAATTCCAACACATTTTAGGGACCGCTGGCGGCCGAGAACACTTCGTATCGCCGCGACAGATTCATGGCTGAAACTCGTGGCTGCTTTCACACTGATAAAGAAATATTTATTTTCAGTTTGGTAAAAAGTATCGAAAATTGAAAGTTACTTCATCCCTAACAAAATGGTTTGTATGAAAGTTCCACCAGGAAAGTCGACTTCATTTTTAAGAAGCATCTTCATTGACAGTTTGGCTACATTAAAATGTACATCCTATCTTTCGAATCCCAAAGTGTGGATTATTATATTATAATGAAATATGATACCAAAAGATGTAGAAAAGAATAACAAAAAGCTCCAGAATGTGATCTCTAAAATGTTTTATAATCTGCGATGAATGTGAAAAAGCTATAAAACGGGATAAGAAATGCCTTGTGTAATGTCTCAGGATCATCCTAAAAATCTCATTGAAACTGAAAAATACCTATACAATAGGTGTATGTTGGTCAAATATCCATCAGAAAACAACTATTTCCCTGGCGAATGGCTGACTATCTAAGTGATTTTGTTGCAGGCGCGGATACAGAGGGGGCAATGGGTGCAATTGCCCCCCCCCCCCTGGCCCATGACTGAAGCATCAATTTCAATTGTTTTAAATCGTCATTAGGACATTACTATATGTTCTAGAGTCGTTATTAACGCATCACTACTATAAAAAGCTTATGTGCATATAGAGTCCGCGCCACCACAAATTATGTGGTTTTTTTTCTATACGTTTTGTTCCTCCCGCACACTTGAGAATACAAACAAGACAACAGAGAGTTTAGTTCGTTGCGCGCCAAGAGGCAACCAACACGCATGATTCTTTTGTGATTTTGTCGAGTGTTGTCGTTACATGTATCCCATTCATGGCTATGAGACAAGGTTGAAAAATGAATTCCATATTGAAAAATCAAATTCAAAGAACTGTAAGAATACTCAATTTTTTAAAGGCCTGGATGAATTCAATAATCTATCAAAAAATGTGAAAGGATCACAGAATTTGAGAAGCTTCAAGTCTCTTATTGCTGGAACATATTGTAAATGCTAAACTTTAAGTTTTAAATCTTAAATCCAATTTTTTTTTAAATTGTGAGTTTTTAACTTATACTTTTAATATAGTGTTATTGTAATAAAATATCTGTTTCTACGGTTTACCTACTGTTTGTATATATTAGGCCTATTTCAATAATACTTACTTACATTAACTATGACAGAAAACTGTCGGTCTTGTCCTTACGCACATCCATAGGCGTATTTCTATTGATACCGAGAAAGTTATTACAAGATTTGCAAAGAATAGAGATACTTCCATTACTTCAAATTAAATAATTTTTTTAATGTCTACACCCATGCGTTTTTAACCGACGAAAAAAAAAGAAAGGTTCTCTAGTCGACGCGTATATTTTTGTATGTATGACCACGCATAACATTCTACAGAGTAGTCTGATTTTGATGATTTTTTTTTTATTGTATATGGTATGCTTCGAAGTGGGTCCGATTTGAATTTAAAAAAAATTACACCCCTAACGGTACAAAAATAGGGGATGATTTTACACCTCTGAACCGATTCTGTTGAAACTTGGCACACATATGTAGTTCTGATGACACTACAACATAATGGAGGCCCGGAGTTAACCTAATGATGGAGACGGAAGACAGTCGAGGGATCTCCTCAACGGTTCACAGCAGCTACCTCGTGTTTAGGGTAGCTGCCTAATTGATTCACTGATTGACTGATATACGATCAACGCCCAAACCAAACCGCTGGAACTAAGAGCTAAAATTTCGACACCATATTTTTTTATATTCCATCCCTAAAGGGATGAGAAGGGGGGTGAAAGTAGAGTTGGTTTTGAAATTAGAGTCATGGAAATTAGTATTTGGGCTCCTCTTTACAAATAAAAATAAATGTGTTTCAGGGTTTTTGAAAATTCAACCCTAAAGGGGCGAAATGACAGTTGAAAGTCTGTATAGTTAGTTTCAAAGTTAGGATCATGAAAATTGGTATTTGGGGGGTTTTTGTAACAAATAAAAAATACGTGCTTGGTTTTTTGGAAATTAAAAAGGGGGAATTCCGTTAGTTTTCAAGTTGAGGTCATAAAAATTGGTATTTGAAGTCTTTGTTACAAATGAAAGAAATATGTATTTCAGTGTTTTTGAAAATTTAACCCCTAAAGGGGTGAAAATGGGTGTGAAAGTTTCTATGGGGATTCCATTAGTTTTCAAGTTAGAGTAATAAACATATGCATGGTATTTGAGGTATTTGTTAGGGTTGAAGAAATACATGTTTCGGCGTTTTTATAAATTCAACACGTAGGGGGGTGAGAGTTTGTGTGAGGGTTCCATTAGTTTTGAAGTTAGGGTCATAAAAATTGGTATTTGAGGTCTTTTTTACAAATAAAAAATACGTGTTTCAGTATTCTCAGAAATTTTATCCCTAAAAGGGTGAGTGAATTTGTAATATTCATCACAACAAATACAAAGTTCAACGCGGACTAAGTCGCTGGTACCAGCTAGTTATAGCATATATTAACAGTTAATAGTTGAAGTAAGGTGGGTAAGTAAGTAATACAAATTGAGTGGGTAGCAAAAAAATAAACTTTTTAACAAAAAATCAAACCGACGAAAAAAAACTGAAAAGCGAAAGATAAAATGAACCATTTTAGTCGTAATAACTAAGCTCTAAAATCAATGGAGGTAACTCATTTTGAGTCGGCGCCAAACAAACAATCAACGAAGATCATTAAATGACTTTAAAGAAATGATAAAAACAAAATAACATAAAATTGCAACGTGAAATATCCAGCGATAAACAATAATATTCCAAAAATGCGCTCAACGACGTGTGCCCTCAGGTGTGTGCCCGTTCGGGTAGCTGTCTCGCTGATAATGACTTCGATAATGCTCAGCAATTTCCGGCGAATGGACGCGCCGCGCACCCTGCTGCGTTCATTTTACGCTTTACGTAATTGATTTGCTTGTTTGTTTATTTGGCGTTGACTCAAAATTAGTTACTTACATTAGTTTTGGAGCTTAGTTCTCACGACTAAAGAGGTTCATTTTATTTTTCGCTTTTCAGTTTCTTTTTTCGTCGGTTTAATTTTTTGTTAAAAAGTTTATTTCATATTTCTACAGACGGAACACTATTCAAATACAACTGCATTTCTCTATATTTTTTATGACAAATTTTCTGAAAGAAGTTATACCAATTTCACTAGTTCAATTATGATTTCATTAAGGTATCATTTCTGTGTTATCAGAGAGTTAATGCAACGACCGTTCTATAGTTCTTTTAATAAAGTTTACTCTCATTTTGACATATACGCATGCGCATTATGTCTGAGTTTGAGGATATCACCAATCTAAAATACAGGCATCCCTTACTTTATTTAAATGAAGGCCAAGAACCTTTTATTAAAAGTTCCTTTATTTTGACAGATTTGTTTTTTTGTCTTATATCTGTCGCCACTTGAACATCTAAAATTTGTTAAGCACTGCTCGTCTATATATTTTGGAAATCAAATAAAACAGGTTCATTCGGTGATGGTATTTTTTCTGCCTCAACAATATTGTGTAGAATTGATTCGTCCAAGTGTCACTTATGCGTCAAACTAACGAACAATAGTGTGATTATTTTCATAAGTTTATTTTTCTGGTGAAACAATGACTGAAGAAAAAGGGAAAAAAAGATTGAGATTCACATTCGAAGACGATATAATTTTATTACGTGAAGTTGTTTCACATAATTTGACGTACTTGTCAAAATAAAGCTTGAACATAAGCATCATTATACCGTCTTAAAGACCACGTATTTGTATGTTTTAAAACCAAAAAGTGAATGTGCGTTTTATAAACTTCAGGCGTTGCTATGACGTCGTGTAGTAGATATAACGAGAGTACACTAAAGAATTCTCTGGATGAAGTTGTACTGTGGTTTGTATGTAAATAAATTGTATGTGTCGTTAAGTAGAACTTAAGAGCAGTTGCTGTGAGGTTATTATGACAATGAACATATGTGGTTCTAATGAATAGATTTTTGAAACGTTTCTACGACTACATATTGTACTCATGTAATGTAGTTTTATCAACTGATGAACTTTGGTCGTAATGATTACATTATGTATCTATGGTTAGATTATTTTTGTTGGATAGGTATGTAGAATATTCAGTTCTCTATGAATGATTAAAATGCCAAAATAAAATCCAATCTGCATTACAAGAGAACTGGAGCGTATAGAAACATATAAAGAGGAAGGATGAGTGCCTACCCGAAAATTAACATCTGAAATAATTAATCAGTCTATCGGGACACTGCAAAAAAATGAAGTTCATCCAGTTCCTTCAATTGTTTTCACAACAAGGAAAGACATAAATAATATGTATGTGATAAATAAAAAGTATTTAAATATAACTGTTCAACATCAACATAACCTTTATTGTAAATGTCAGTTATTTTTAGCGTTTTCCATTAGGCGGAACTAGCGAAATTCTTATGCACTCAGTGTATATCTTTTTCTGTTTTGCTACTTGTGGTCACAGCGACTACATTACAACTTTTGTATGTAAGATATTTCGATGTCTTTGAGACACTCGTAAACTATTCTATGATAGTACATACCGGAGTAATTACAACTTTTCGATACTAGGAGGACGGCATCCATGTTTTTCGATTGATTTATAACATCATTCTGGTAGCCATATTGGAACAAAAATATTTAAAATAAAAAATATGGGACCTTGGGTGTTATATCAATTTAAAAATCATTGGAGATGTGCTAATCAAGTATCTTTCGTAATATGGTCTACATATTTCAACGATTAATGAGAAAAATTGATGAAAGATATTTTTTCTGAAATGAAAATAAATATTTATCTCTCTTCATTTTCGAGGCGCATGAATTTTTAAGTGAGTGGAATTGGATTATGATCGTAAAAATGGATTTGCTTGGTCACTAGAGTTTCAGAACAACACTTAAAGACACATAAATGAAAATCATTTTTATCTCGATAACTATCACGGTCACAGAGTATCATGAACATGTAAAGGAAGGCTGACTCATATATTATATTGATATCATATCAAATCTTTTGATATGGTATACATATTGTCATACTATATTAGAAAGATCATGACCTTCATGCATAATGATATAATGACTACACTAAGACCACAGAACGACCCTTTTGCGACTGGCTTATATAAGTATATATTGGCAAGTCATTACCACTACTTTATAACGTCGATGTGACGTCGCAAGAGTGTGCCTTTTTGTCGTATTGGCATACATAGCGACGTCTTAGCATATTACAAGACATAAGTCATGGACTTTTGGGAAAGGTCTAGTAGACGTCTGTACAACCGAATTATGACCTATGTGTGCTACTTGGGGGTTTTGCAATAACACCCTTTCAAAATCGCGTTAGAGGATACTTTAATAGCGGATCTTTTAATAAAGTCAGCGCTTATTTATTAGTTGCAATTACTCTCTATTATTGAAATATACATTTCAGTAGTCCTATCGATATCCACATTCAGATTTTTCAGGCGAGGTTTCTTTGAGACTTTTCAGTTGGCATTCCTTTCCTCACCACACATTAACAGCTTTCTTTTTGGCCATGTATTTAGCACCGGAGCTGCACCGGGGCACGAAACACAGACCCGTTCTTTTTAGGTCGTGCTTGAAGCCCCAGAGCAACACCAAAAACCTTCCCCTGCCCCCTCTTGCATATACGTAGGATGTATGCAACCACCATTGCATACATGCGCGGTTTAGGCTAGCAGCTGACAGCAGCGCTGGACCACAGTATATAGCTAAAGAAACAGTAAGCTCACTTGGCGTCGGCACTTTGATCTTTATGTTCCCGTTTGTACACTGCGCAACTCTGATTTTTATCCCTCGCGCAGTCCGCGTGTTACTTTGTTACTAATACTGACATTTTTCGTATACTTCGAAGAGCGATAATCGCGTACAGTCTTTTGCGCATCCTGAATTCTTTCCCTGGAGTGAATGTTACCTTGGAACATGCATTTGGGCCAAGTGAGCTAACTGCTTCTTTAGCTATAAACTGTGGCTGGACGTTGAATAAAAGCCAGTTGCCTTCTAGTAGTAGTATTATTCACACGTACCTGTCCCAAATATATACAACATGGCGCAGTCTTGCTAAAAGAACCACATGTGCCGGAAATCAGCCATGATGAATCATTGAGAATCAAAATTTGTTAAATGGTAAATTAAGTTATAAAAGCTTCAAAATGGACTATAGAGGAGTCCCACCAATGGTTATGACGGGAAATATTTCCGAAAACTGGAAATTTTGGAAGCAAAGGTTCCTGACGTACCTTCAAGCCACCGAAATCAGCAAAAAGGAAGATGTAACAAAATGTGCTCAACTGTTAACTCTCATAGGAGACGAAGGTATTCGAATATATAATACATTCACTTTTGAAAATGACGAAGTCTGATCAAGAAATTCGATGATCATTTCAACCCGAAACGAAATCTTGGCTTTGAACGTCATAAATTTCTAGCGTGCAGGCAAAAAGAAGGTCGAACTATAGATCAATATATTACGGAATTGAAAAACTTATCATTGAATTGTGAACTGAATACACTACGAGAGAGTACAGTTAAAGACATATTGATATGTGGTATAATCAGAGATATTGAGAGAAAAATTGTTACAAGAAGATGTAGATTCCTTGCAAAAAGCGATAGACATTTGTATAACTATGGAAAAGGCAAGAGATAACAATAAAAAAATCTCACAGGAATATGGAATGCAGAGTACCATGGTCAACGTCGATTTTGTGAACAAAAATCATCATTCGAAGCCAAGCAGTCAGAAAAAGCTTCAGAGATAGAGATGCAGAGAGAAGACAACCTGAGTGGAATCATCCGAAGCCTATGACCAGGAGCTGCAGGAAATGTGGTAACCAACATGGTTATGGAAAATGTCCCGCTTTTGGTAAAAAATGTCAAAAATGTGGTGTTCTGAATCATTTTTCCTCAAATTGTAGAAATAAAAACTTTGCTCAGAGTAATAATTACCAGAGTCAATCTAGAAATGTTCATTCAATAATTGATAATGATGTAATCCATAGTGATAATGATTTTCTTTTCATAGGAAGCATAGAAGATGCTAGAGGAAGGGAAGTGGACAATCTCGAAGTGGAATCATTGGTTCTGGAACTGGAAATAAATGAAAGACCAGTAGAATTTAAATCGACACAGGGGCAATGGCAAACGTCATACCTGTAAGTGTTTTGAAGTCAGTAAATTTTGATTTCGATAATTTATATAAAACAAATATAAAATTATGTTCATATACTCAAGATAATTTGTCAGTAATTGGTCAATGCAATATAAGATGCAAATTTAAAGGAAACTTTGTACATCTTTTATTTTATGTGGCTAATACAAAAAGTATTAAATGAAACTATAGAAACTGACCCTGATAAAAGTATAAAAACAACAAAAAACTTGTTGGTAGAACAATTAGTAAAAAAGTATAATTTTCTGTTCGAAGGTATAGGATGTTTAGATAAACTTCATCATATTGAACTCAAAGAAAATGTTCAACCAGTAGTCCACCCAGCTAGAAAAATTCCATATGCAATTTTAGATAAATTTAAAGAAACTATTGATTGTTTAGTTAAAAAAAATGATTGAAAAATCAGAAGAAAGTGCAGATTGGGTGAATGCCATAGTAATAGTTAGAAAAATTAATGGACAACTGAGAATCTGTTTAGACCCTATTGATTTAAACAAAGCTATCAAAAGATATTATTTCCATTTACCTACTTTGGAAGAATTAACTGCAGAACTGTCAGGTGCTCAATATTTTACTACTTTAGATGCAACCCAAGGTTTTCTTCAGATTAAATTAGATAAAGAAAGCGCGAAATTATGCACTTTTGCTACGCCTTTTGGCAGATATAGATTTCTTCGATTACCATATGGTTTATCTAGTTCGTGTGAAGTTAATCAAGAACGAATGGAAGAAATATTTGGAAATATAGAAGGAGTTAAAGTATATGTTGATGATCTGATAATAGCAGGCAAAACGATAGAAGAACATAATTCTCGTTTAAAAAAAGTTTTCGAGTTAGCTGTAGAACATAAACTTAGATTCAATAAAAACAAATGTAAAATTTTTGCTAAAGAAGTAGAGTATATGGGCCATAAGATATCAAAATTCGGATTACAAGCAGATGATTCGAAAATTCAAGCTATAAAAAATATGCCACAACCAAAAAATAAAGAAGATATACAAAGATTTTTAGGTCTAGTCATTTATGTAGGAAGATTCATTGAAAATTTGTCAGAAAAGACGGCACCATTGGGAGAACTCATAAAAAAGGACATAGTATTTAGTTGGGAAAAAGTTCATAATGAAGCTTTTGAAAATTTAAAAAATATAATTAGTAAGAGTCCTTGTTTAATTTTTTTTTATGTCAATAAACCAACAACTATATCTGTAGATTCCTCAAAAAATGGAATGGGTGCTGTTCTCCTACAAGAAAATATGCCGTGTGCTCATGCATCAAGATCTTTCACTGATACGCAAAAACGCTATGCTCAGATTGAAAAAGAACTCCTGGTTTGGTATAGAAAAATGCTATCAATATGTTTTTGGAAAACATTTTTGTGTTGAAACTGACCATAGACCATTATTGCAAATAATCAAAAAACCATTGAATATATGTCCACCAAGATTTCGAAGAATTCTGATTCAACTGAGAAAGTACGATTTCACTTTGATTTTCAGGCCAGGTGAAAAATTAATATTAGCAGATACTTTATCCAGAGCATTTCGAAAATAAAGAATTTGATGAAAATATTGACATCGAAATTGAGGCTCAAGTATGTTTAATTTCCATGAACTTGAATATCCCAGATGAAAAACGTAAAGAATATATCAAACAAACAGATTTAGATAATGAATTAATTGCATTGAAGAACTTGATAAAAGAAGGTTGGCCAAGTAAAATCCAGGATGTACCAGAAAATTTGAAATTTTACCACAGATTCAAACATGAAATAACAGAAATAAATGGTTTTTTATACAAAGGTCAAAAATGGATTGTACCAAAAAACTGTAGAAAAGAGATATTAAATAAATTGCATTATGGCCATCAACGTATAAATAAATGTACTGCAAAAGCTAATTTATCATTTTTCTGGCCAGGTATGAATAAACACATACAGGATTTGATTGTATGTTGCCAGATCTGTCAAAATCTCCAGAAATCACAGAGACCTGAGAAATTGTTAATCTGCCTTTCTATAAAGTTGCATGTGATTTGTTTCATTTGCATAACGAAAGTTATTTACTTGTAAATGATTACTATTCTAAATATGTAGAAGTAGCAAATTTAAATAAAGATCTCTCTAGTCAAAATGTAATATCCAAATTGAAAGCCAGTTTTGCTCGATTTGGATTCCAAAAATTTTGCGTTCAGATAATGGACCTGAATTTTCTAGTTATTTTTTTAAAGATTTCGCTAAAAGTTGGGAATTCACACATATAACTTCATCACCAAGATATTCTCAATCCAATGGACAGGTTGAACGTGCTATCCAGACAGTAAAAAATATGTTCAAAAAATGCTTTCTCGATAAGAGAGATCCTTATTTAGCTCTACTAGATCTGAGAAATTCTCCTATTGATAATGAAAATTCTCCAGCAAATATATTGATGAACCGAAATTTGAGAACAATTCTCCCACAAACAAATAACATTTTTCAGTCGAAGTTATTCAATAAACCCAAATATGATAATTTTATAAGAAAATCTCAAAAAAAATATGAAAACTCACAATGATAATCAAGGAGTAAAAGAGTTGAAGGAATTAAAAAATAATTGTTTGGTTAAAGTTCAGCTGAAACCAAAAGGATTATGGGAATCTGGGAGAATTGTTGAGAAAGTCGGTATCAGATCATATAGAATTCAAATGGAAAATAACAAAATTTTCATACGTAATAGAAAATTCATAAGAGAAGATAAGAAAGTTCATTTTCAACCAAGTAGAACAATAAATACAGAGCAACATGACGAACAATACAAGGATAATAAATTTATCGAAATTCAAGAAGGAGATATAGAAAACAAATCTAGTAGTGTTGAGGAAAATCAGGAAAATGTAAGTGTTGACGATTCAGAAAAGTTCGAAAATTGTTTTGGAAACAATGCAAATCGCCCCGAAAATGAATTTGTAAATGATGACGAACTATTTGAAAATTGTTATAGTGATGTTAGTTTTAATTTATCTGACAAAATTTCACCCGAAAGAATTAAGGAAAGGGTAGATCGAGTTGGAACTTCTAAAATAGGAACAGTAACTACCAGAAGTGGTAGACTGATTAAAAAACCAAGTTGTTTTGAAGACTTTCCCTCAAATTCAGATAGTGAATAGAAATAGTATTACAAAATATTTATTGATGATGAAACAACTAGTTGTTAATTTAAATGTTATGTAAAAGAACATGAAAACGTGGCCGGTAGCGTAGCACCCCCACTCAAGACGAACTCTTGATCGCTTCCATATGCATCTTCTACAGATCACAGTCTTGTTTTGAATGTTGCGGAGTGTGTCAGGACTCGGCGCAGTACGCAGTATAGATAGGTTAGTTCTATAAAATAATATTTTATCGCTGCATTGAAAAGTGAAGGTCAAGGCGACTTATGGAGAATTGGGCTACAGAGAAATTTCCCAAATTTTTGTCATGATGCAGTTGTCGACTTCTTGAACAATAATATCCATTGACACAACTCAATCCTTTGTCTACTTTCAGAAACACAGGGTATTAAACAACGAATATGATTCTCATTCTCTCAAATGTGTGAGTGATATTGAATATTAATCCTTTACAAAAGAAAATTTTATTTGTTGAGGGTTTACTCAAAAATTAAATAAACGAATTCTTGACTCGAAATATAATTCTGATTTCAGGATTCAATATCTGACTGGATTTGCTTCAGGTTGGTTTATGAAAACAAGATATTCAAGAAAAATTCACAGGGCGTGTCGGAAAGTTGACCACTCCTGCATGTTCTTTTGACAGAATTTTATTCGCTTTGTATGGCTTGGTAGTAGTTGACATTGAGTTCGATTCAGAGGGCCATTCAAAGGATATGTATGAAAGAAAATAACACAAATTATTTTGTTCTGGAGATCTTCCTCAAATTCAATATTTCCTTGGTGAATTTCTGTGTTTTTTTATTGCCTTCACTTCGAGTTAATTGGTCAGGTGTAGAAGATCACCGAAAAACCTTTTCCATATCAAGTTGACATAACATCTATATCCGACCAACACATTCAAGGTAATGAAAAAGAATCACAGATATTCAAAGAGGAATCATCGTATTACAGAAATATTTTCAAAACAAAACAAACTTCTACTTTATTCGATTTGATGTGTAACATTTAGTTTGTTAGAGAATTGACGTTATGTTTTTCTGTATTCTGTTGGAAATATATTTTTATTTATATTAAATGATATTAATAATAATCATGCGAGTTCATTCCACCTCCACCACATTAGTTCATTTGATGCCACACTTATAAATAATGAATCATAGGCGAAGCATTGCGTTCAACATCATACGCCGTTTTGTTGATGTTTTGGATTGAATTTGACGTGATTAATCTACAAAACATACAAAAATCATGTCAAGAAGTAATTCAAGTGTATAACAGTATCATCCTTTTGAAAAGTGCTTAGTGCTCGCCATGTCGAATTACTTTTTGAAAGTGCTCAGTAATCGCGAGCATTCTGTAAATAAGAGTGCTCAGTGCTCGAGATTCCGGAGCACTTTTCAAGAGTGCTCAGTGCTTAGTGCTCGAAGCACTTTTCGTCAGTGCTCGGCACAGCACTGGTATGCAACCACCATTGCATACATATGTACATGCGCGGTTTAGGCCAGCAGCTGACAGCAGAACTGGACGTTGAATAAAAACCAGTTGCCTTCTAGTGGTAGTATTATTCACACGTACCTGTCCCAAATATATACAACAGCACCTACCAAGAACTTGGTGCAACAACCCCTATTTGGTTATGTATAATGTTTATGTTTGACTAGCATACACAAATTGCAACAACTAATGTTATAATCTCTGGTAGAATCACTTACAAAATAAAATACATGGTGTGACTGAAAATAAAGAGTTACAAATAAATGATTACGAGAAAAATATGTATGATATTTTCGATAGCAAAGAGGATTATGATCGGGCGCTATCAGGTGTGACCAAAATTCAGACCCTAGTATATTGTCTGGAATTTTATAGATTTTTTTTCACCAATCAACAAATATCCAAATGAATATTTATTGATTATTAAGATTTATAAAATGCTTCGAAATTAATGCAAAATCCTAAACAAAATGAAACCTCGTGCGCATGTGCAATATGTTTATCGTAATACACAATACACTCCTTAATCTCTTTAAAATGCGTTTTATTTGGGAGAAGCTCAGGTGCAACAAACACGGTACAGCTCCGCTGCACGAAGCTCCAAAAAGGAAGCTTTCATGTACATATACCAACTTCCATATTAGATTCAATTATGAACGAAATTAAACGTAACTTTTGGTATACTATGTGATATTGAGTAGTCCCTGATGCGTTGTGGAGTGGAACACTTATTTGTTGATCTTGGTTTATTCCTCAAATGTCTATTAGATTGATAAGTGGACTGTAATACTTATTATGTGAAAAAGAAAATGTGGAATTAGGATTTGACGTGTGTACAGTCAACTTATCAATGTAGTAGACACTTGAGGAATAAACCAAGATCAACAAACAAGTGTTTTACTCCACAACGCATCATATAGTCCGTTCGAGCCGTATAGTTTTCTAACCTGAAAAAGTCGAAGTGTTGGAAAAAGCAAGAAGCAAGTCGAAGCCGCCCTGCTGATCTGCCGGTAACGAGTAACAACATCAGAAGCAGCTGCAATCAACGAGAACAACCCATCCAAAACGACGCACAGGAAACAAACGAAAACACCGTGAGTTGCCTTCCTATCCTACTCGAATCATACCTATCCTCACAATTTCCGAGTTATTCCTGTCATTTGACACAATACGCGCCCATACATAATGGCCAATTTACAACAATTAAAATCAAAACGTGCCGCAATAAAAAGTCAAATATCTCCATTTATGAACTACATTGAAGTATTCGACGAAGATATTTCATCAATCTATGAAGTTGAAACTCGTTTGGAAAAATATCGAAATCTTATTGATGAATTTGAAGAAATTCAATGTGAAATCGAATCCCTTTCAAATCAATCCACAGATGAGGAGGAAAGACAGGCGTTTGAAGATAAATTCTTTAAAACCATTGGAAATGCAAATAAACTCATTGCAAAACAGCAAAATATAAATCTTTCGGAAAGTAACAAAAATAGTGTTCATTCTGTGAATCAATTTGTGAGTCAACCAACCGTGCAATCGAAGTATCAATCTACCTGATTTCCATGGTCATTATAACCAATGGTTAACCTTTCATGACACCTTCAATAGCCTTATTCACAAGGACTTGAATCTCTCTAACGTTTAGAAATATTATTATTTACAATCCTGTTTGAAAAATGAAGTTGCACAAGTGATTCAGTCACTAGAAATCTCCAACGATAATTATGATATTGCTTGGTCTATGCTGAAAGAGAGATACGAAAACAAAAATTTAATAATTCACACTCACGTCAAAACATTATTTGAATTATCTCAAATAAAAATGAATCCTTTTCACAACTCAGAAAGTAACTAGATAACTTTAACTAGAATATACGAGCTTTGAAATCATTAGGTCAACCTACCGATACCTGGGATAAACTCTTTTAATATACATTTTAACATCTAAAATCGAGACCAATTCTTAACGGGAGTGGAAAGAATATGTCAAAAAATAATGGTAACCTAAACAGCACAAAGTGATCCTTGGGATATACAGAGGATATCTGTCCGGGATTAAACTTTATCATTGGGATATATTCAGTTTGTACCGGGGATATTCTGGGGATATAGAGGTGGGACTGTTTTCTATATCCCACAGCTGTCCCAGAAAACATACTTTTCCATAATCTAGGGATAAATGATCCATGGGATATATTAAGGATGTATGTAAAAGATTTAAAAATGTTCCTGGGATATATGCATTCTGTATTGGGGAATCACTTGGGATATAGGGGTTTTCTTGATCCCACAATAACCTAATCCTGGGATATTGGGAAAATCCTCATTGGTTTTCATCAGGATATCCCTAGGATATTTTACAAACCGAGAAATTGGATGTAAAAATCCCCAGAGATGGAGATCATTTGATTTGCCTTCAATAGTGATTTTATAACAGCTTTCTTATAAAAACGTTATATAATTTGGAAATGAGAAACAATTTTCTGGGAAAAATGGGTTTTAAATGAGAGAAAAAAAATATTTGGGATAACTTTATATATTATAGTTTATATTGTATTGCACGCATATTCATAATACTCATCAGTCCGGTACAAAATTTTCTTTATCTGCTGGTCCTCTCCTTAACAATCTGTCTTTGGCATGTCTAAGCCAACTCTTTATGGCTTCCTCAATGTTTTTTTCTGATGCCACAATATGTTTATTAATCATAATTGCTTCTGAAATAATGTTTTCCACTTTCATGTAATGAGAAAAATGTTTTACAACTCACCAATTGTTGCTTTGGCAAGAAGAGAATCTTTGAAGGATTTATTCCCCTTCAGCCCATGCCACTTATATTCGAAAGCAATTTCTTCGGTTAAAATTTTTGAGTGTATTCTTTTCACGCAGTCATATATACTGTATAGCCACCAATTTTCTGAAGGTAAGTTACCTGAAATTTAAAAGAAATGACACTATGATTGTGAAGGGAAAAATAATCTCATCAAAACAAGATTACATTATGTTAAGTGGCATACTTAAATTTTTTTCATATTCTCTCTTATTTTCAATAAGTCCTTCGAAATTTTCAAAAGATGCAAAGGAATCTGTAGGAAATTGAAAAATGAATTATTTCTCTGCTACTTTTGCCGAATCCAAATTCTTCTCCAGCAAAGTTTCTCTGATACTGGCAATATCTTCACTGATTTGCTGGATTTTTAAGGCAAAACTTGAATTTCGAACTCTTTGTTCCTTGGTTCTTCACTACGTTGCCTAACTGAAATCGAAATTGATTAATTTTTGAGGAAAAATGGAATTGCAAAAAATTCCATTAATCAGAAGTGTGCTATTATTGAAAAAAGCTATCCCAAAAATTAAATCTTCATAACGTTAGTAGATGAAATCATTCAAAAAATTACTTGTATACTTTGTAGGAATATGCTCCTTTTGCTATTATTCATTGAACCCACAATCATTTTTTTCATAACTCTGATACCAACAAAAAAGTACAAAGGAACACTTTTATTAAAAAAGTAATAATATGATTCTTACCATGAGGGGAACCAGAAACATTATTTTTTCTCAGCCTTCTTACTTTTTTCATGTCCTTTTCGGAGAAACTTTCAATTCAAAATATCAGTAATGATAGTAATTACCACTAATCAAATTTGATTCACCTTCTGGGACTTGGAGCAACCTCTTCTGGAATTCATCTTCTGAAGAGCTGCTACTACTACTCAACACATTTTTTTTATTATTCTCTTCGCTTACTTTTCAGAACAATCCGGGCCTTGACAAGATCATCTGAAATATAAAAAATCAATTACTTAATGCAATAAATTGTTATCAATTCGAAAATACAAAAGGCCTGTAAAAATTACGTATGATTTGTAATTATTCGATAATCCAAGCTGTAACTGTGCCCCTTATGAGAATATTTGGCGTGACTTACCTGTATCAGTTTGACTTGTACCTACCGCCTATACCTATTTTACCGATCAATCCAGTCGCAAGAAATGAAAAAAGTGAATGTTCAAATAACGAACGGGCTGATCTCTGGAAACTGGAGGCAAAATTACTGAAAATAACTTTCGACTTTAAGGTCAAACAACACAAGACACTACTATAACCTCTAAAATATTTTTAGCGCCCACAACAAACTTCAGAACACTTTGAACACAACGCAGACTTCCAGCGTGTCCCTATTCTGACTTTATAATTGGTCGAGATGATTGAATAGTTGCATCTGTCAAATTCAACCAATTGCAGAGCTGGGATTTCATCACTTGTACAGAGCGGTGGATCCTGATTCTATTTCATGAACTCATAATCGAGAAGCACAGACTGTGATAGTACTTGCTTTCATTGGATGAGATGATACATAGTCTAGGAAATGATCTTGCCTGGATTCACAATTCACGTGCGACGGTTCACTGTTCACTTATTGGTTCGAGATATTTGGGAAACAAAAGGTTCTAGATTCATATATTGATATGTTTATATATATATATATATATATATATATATATATATATATATATATCTTTGAATGTTGTGAATTATTAGTTCATTTCTGCATAATGTGATCAGAAGGTCCAATCTACTCTCGGGATTTGTATTGTATTCTTGGGCAAGGGTATCAATCATGTTCGTACACAATCGAATATTTTTGTTGGGATCACATACCTCCATATCTTTATGTCCCCATGGTAATGTCTGTGTTGTGTTAGGAATGATGAATCGTCATCAAATGAGAGCGCCACTTTATTTCTCAATTCAGTATACATATCATGTGAAATGCTTCTGAAAGAATTCATCTTCCTAAAAAGTTTACCGCCATTTTCAACAATTTTTTTGTAATCGTCAGGAGTCAATTGGTTCTTCGTCACTGATCTTTTCACACCTTTAGCCCTCTTAACTTCGGTTGCAAGCAATTGTACATAGTACGCTTCAGCACCAGTTATAATTATAGGATCATCGGGAAACTCATCCTTGAAATTACCCAAGACAGATGGCGTTACTGGCATATTGAATTCATTTTGTTCCCCATAATTAGATGTATCAAATTTGTCTATATTACTTTTTATAAAATCATAAAAGTTGTCTGTATTCACTTTTGAAATGAGCGAGTCTGTGTCGGTATACAGAAGAGAAGCATTCTGACCAAACTCTCTCTTGATACATTCATAGTGAAAATGGATAATTCCAAAATACAGGAGCCCAAATACAGTGGTAATGCACTTTCACTTTACCCATTTGAATTGCAACAAAGTTTTCGGAAAAAATTGTGCTACTTTTGAAGTTTGGTCGAGCAATGAGTGCACTCACTCCCATAGTTCTATGAACACTTTGCCAATGTGTGACAAGTCTTACATCAATTCTATTGTCCACATTTTCCATTGTTTTGCCATAGCAGGAAGGGGGTCGCTATGGCTCATGTCACTACGAGCGCACCTCTCCGGTCATCGGTTACTCCCGCCACATGGTGCCGCACCACCACCAGTGGCTGTGGATTGGGGGGTAAATTGGGGGGTTGGCCCACCTGGGGAACGTGTTCCATGACGTATTCCTGGCGGAGTTGGTGAACGTCAAAGGTCAAAATGGTGACGGCAGACTTCACGACACCGTTGGCAGGGTCGATTGGTGACGGAATGTATACTTCAACGGTCGTTGGTGGGTTCATGACGGGGTGGCTGCAGACGGCGGTGGAGGTTTGGTGGCGGATTCGGGGATTGATTCTGCTATGGGGTGCGTACGTCGTTGAAACAGTGGTGCGTGGCAGAGGTGTGGTGGTCCATGGCTTTGGACCGTGGGAAATTGGGGGTTGGCCCACCGTGGCTTTGGCCTATGGGAAAATTTGGGGTCATACAGAGTGGCTCAAATTACCATGAAATATATGAATTCATATACGTTTTGTATACAGGGTGTACCAAAAAGTCGATGTCACCGATTCAGCTGATTTTCAACGAGGCAATGTGAATCGATGTACTTGAGCCATTTTGGCACGTGAAAATCGATTAAAAATAAAAATCCAGTTTCCGTCCTATCATAGCAAGTGAGGTGTCAAATGAAAGGAGAACACCCATATAATCTAAATTCACCAAGCTCCGCCCTCCAACTTTATCGTAGAACAATAAATCGCCATTTGATAGCCTTAAATGACTTGAAATAACAAAACCAATACCTAATTCGTGATCACGGCATGGAACTATACCCAAATCCACCAAAATCTCATGAACCGGAAGTGACCACTGATTGCGATGCGATAAGGGAAATTTCGGTGTCAATGGATTCGTCTCGATGCCAAGAATCATAATTGCGTATTTTCCGATGACAAAAGGGCACTAGGAGCTAACTTCGTTATGGGGTGAGATACAGAAGGATGCGAGTACTCTAACAAGACAACTTTGACTGGAGAACGTGGATATGAAAAGTTTGTATGTATATCATGCGGAATTAAACATTTCAGCCAAACGACGGTGGAGACTGGTAAAGATGGAGCTGAAAGCAGTACTCGATTAGAAAATCGCTCCTGGGAAATATGTTAAAAGACCGAAGACGAGAATGA
>JAFIRS010008214.1:0-18721 GCA_018342105.1 Gonioctena quinquepunctata
TCGTCCTGTGTGCGAGTGTTCTATTGTGAGAGTTGACTTGACAATATGGAAATGTCACATTACAACAATTACATGTATAGAGTGGTGCAGGTGGTGAGTCATCGCCATTGTTCAATTTAACTCGTTTCACTGAAGGACCTCCCTGGCAAGTTTCCCGTTGATGTCGACGTAGATTATCACTTCGAGTGAAATCTTTACCACAATCACACGAATACATTTCACCGACTTGTTTTCAATAGATCACTGGAGGAGACACTGATTCGAAATACTCTTCTCCTGGAATATTTCAGTGAAATACCCCCACCATACAACAAGTCCGATGCGATGCGCAATCTGTATGGATTTGAGGGATTCTCTTGACATTCAGCGCACTCATCAATAATCGCAGTTCATTCTTAGCTCTCTCACAGGACAAACGCCCTCCTCGCTTGGAGAGTACAAGGATTCATGAAGGTCATGACTGCACAGAATATGTATGCCTACACCACAACATTAGTCAAGGTCAAACAAACATCGAGATCAAATCTTGAGGTTGCCGAAACAATCCCAACATCAAAACTTAATGTTATGAATCTCAAGGTCATATTCAAGGTCAAGTCGAATCTCAAAGTCGACCAAACCCAATATCAAAACTCAATGACAAATCTCAAAGTCAAATCTCAAGGTCAAACACACACACACTGCACACCTGCAACTATTCAAGGTCACACGTGACGTCATAGTGGTGGGGGGAGACCCAGAACCGGCTTAAATCTCCTACTCATTACAATTGGGTAGTTACCCATAGTGTGATATGATTTATGTTAAGTTAATGTGTCCAATCAAAAGGCAGAGTTAACGCTCACTCGAATACCTAGGTAGTCCGAATGAACATTCTCTTCCACTCAACCTACACTTTCACAATGGTATTATAATAATGTTCTAAGATATATAATATTGATCTACAGAATCGTCTGTGATCGCGAATGGTGTAGAAAATCTGCTCAATTTTTTTCATTAGTTTCGGTCCCGAACACACACGATATCAAGGAGTGATCTGATATTTCTGGAACAGGTTTCACTAAAGTATTTCTGACAGGAAAATCGTTGCTTACTAGAATGGCGTCTAAAATTTTGGAACTCGTTTTACCACATCTACTTGGTTCATGAATGATTCGCGTTACATATGCAGAACCGTCCTGAAGCCGGCCCACATATTCACACCGATGGATACCCCTTGCTGACGCAACAAGATATCTTTTATCTCTCTACCGATAATTATCTCTGAACACCTTGCTATTTCCCGTACTCCGAATTTGTATTACTATGCAATATACCATACTTTATCTTTTATACCGAATGTCTAGAATTTTTATTCAGTAAGTCTTTGTTCCCAAAATGTATAAAAACTGATGTAACCATTATTCAGAAGCTCAGTCACAATAAAGTTTTCTTCACGCTTGTCACCAGCTTTGATTCATTACGAACCTAGAGTGGTTTAAGAAGGAGAAAATTACGTTATTATTGTTCTCACAAAATCGAGTAGTGTCTCCCGAACCAAAGGCTGCGAGGGCACTATCGTAATTTTGGGTCGAGCAAATACGAGTTCATTATGTCTAAGATTTTTTTTTGTATGAACTTCCTCCTGATTTGAAAAGTTTATTTTGAAGCCACCTGTACAGATCAGTGTATCATACTTGGGAGCAAAAGCACTAATGGATGTCTCGAAATCATTCAAGAAAAAGTTATTAGATGTGGTGGGAGGTTTATAAAAGATATCAAGCGCGATGGACTTTTATTGTATTTAAATGTTACCCAGAGTTCCTCAGTTGAGTTTGTGTTAGGCAAATTGATGATTTTTGCTTGCAGTTCACAGCGTAAATACAGAGCCTCATCTGCCTACCATTCGATCCCTCTTGAAAATAGCATAACCTGAAAATATAGTCATGTGGTCAGGTACATTAGTAGTTAACCAGGTTTCACTAATTGCTACCACGTCATATTGCTTATAGGTTGAGGTTTTGAAATCATTGAAATGAGCTAAAGGAGATCTGAAATCTAAATGTGCCAAGCTTAGTGATTTTTTGATTTTTTTACATATATAGTCTATTTTTTTAAGTAAGCTGAATTTGTGCCGAGGGGAGGAGTGTATAATATAAGTATACAATATTAAACGAAGTTATGTAATGATTGGGTGAGTATGCCTAAATGTTCATATGAGTGTTATTTAATCTGATATAATTGTAATTGTCTGTTTGTTTGCTTGTTCGAGCATGCATCACGCACAAACTACTAGACCGATTGTGATGAAACATTTGACTCAAAAACTGGTATATATTTTATCCCGCTACGATGACGGAAACCGGAGTTATAATAATATAACCCCATTTTTTCACCAATATGAGGTTAGCTTCCATTTTAGATTTAGGATAATGGAAAACCAGCTGTTGGAAATAACAATTTCCTCGATAAAATGAAGAGAACGTAGGTTTTCAGATGAGATTTCCAAACCTTTGGATATCCAAGGTATCTGACTTTTTTGTAATGAGGTGTTACGTGGAAACTTTCTTCAAATTATCCATGGAACAAATGTGAAATTCAGTCAAGAGGTCATTATTATTGAGGATAGTATTCCATTCGATGTTGCAATTGAGCCGTTCAAATTTGTTGAGATTACTTTCAGAGTATAAATGAGTCCAAAATAACACCCTACCTTGATCATCTTCTCAAGTATCGGAAATGTACAGGATTAACAACGTTGCAAGAAATAGAAGTGACATCGGAACATACATAATCATGAGTAGATCAAGAATACTGTGAATATCTAGTCGGAGCATGTACGTGAATTGTAAGATTGAATGAGTAGTCAATTTTTTATGAATAAACTGTGCGAGCAACTGATTTACTCAAAATTAATTCTGAAGTAGTCAGTTATTATTAAAAAAATTTGGAAAGAGTACTTTATCAAAAAGCCTCCAAGTCCTTCTGGAAAAATTCAACTACTATCGAGATATGAGGTTGCGTTTTATTGTAGCTTTCATCCCATTTTTTTTTCGCGATATTCAAATATCCTCGAAGGGTTTTATGAACAACTTGTTCCTCAGGGCTCAGGTCATCAACAATCAATATTTTGATCTTGAATTTCCGCAGGTTACGTTGAATGTCGTGTTTTTTCAATATGATATAAGTTCTATTTTTTAAATTATCTGACCTCGCCTGGAGTTTCAACAGGTCCGTAAAAGTCATTGAGTCGCATTCACGGATTATTTGCCGAGAGAGATGTCTCCCAGAATGGAACAAAAATAGGTAGGGTAGAAGCATATGTTCTAATTGCATGCAGATATGTGAGTGAAATTTATTTATCCATCAGTTCGATGTTTTTGACTTTACACTTTTAATACATATAATTATTTTATACTGTTATTCTGCTGAAGTAGTCACTGTCCAATCACTTCGACTCCAGAAACAAAACAACGGTAACCAAAACCATACTGTTAACACTTCAGTACTTTCAGATCATCCGAATCAAATTCGATACATCATTAATTTTTCACGCTGTTATTTGTGGAAATATAATCATGATACTAATTTTCATATCCCCCATATATCTATGTAGCTTCCATAGACTCAAATATTGCATTTTAATTTTTAAGGAAAGGACCTTCTGTACTGAATCCGAAATTTTGTAATTTCAATAATGCAAATGATTCATATATGACGAACACTTTCGGAAATACATTGTATATAAAAAAATTCACACCTATATGCGCATTTCGATAACTAAGTTATCATCATCACTACGTTAACTACACTAAATAAATTGAAACATTATTTTACAATTTATACCTGCGGTTCCTAATTGGGTTATTTTATTTTAATTACTGTTCGTCAAGTCGCTAATGGGATCTTGATGGTTCTGTGGGGATCAAAGAAAACAAAGGTGAATACATAGGCCCATTATTCTCATTAGGTACATTTTTATTATGGTTTTTAACACTATATTCCGGGATGTAAATTTCCAAGCAAATTATAGTAATAGAAATAACTTGCAAACGTTATTAGGAAATCCGAAAGACAAAACTGACATATTAGAAAAGTGGGGAATTTATGGAATTAGTTGTCAAAATTGTGGCAAAGTCTATTACGGTCAGTCAAAACGTTCAATTTCCAATAGGATCCACGAACAGTGAGAATAAGTCAAGTGTTGCTGACCATATGATAGAATCTTGTAACAAAATTAATATTCCCAATTTAAAAATGATCAAATCGGTCAACGAGACTAGAAAATTAGAGTGCCTGGAGGGTATAGTCATCCACAAAAACCATAATGAAAATTTACTTATTAAGGATAATGGGCCTATGTATTCACCTATGTATTCACCTTTGTTTTCTTTGACATATTAGATAAGTGGGGAATTTATGAAATAAGTTGTCAAAATTGTGGCAAAGTCTATTACGGTCAGACAAAACGTTCAATTTCCAATAGAATCCATGAACAGTGAGAATGAGTCAAGTGTGGCTGACCATATGATAGAATCTTGTAACAAAATTAATATTCCCAATTTGAAAATGATCAAATCGGTCAACGAGATTAGAGTGCCTGGAGAGTATAGTCATCCACATAAACCATAATAAAAATTTACTCATTGAGGATAATGGGCCTATGTATTCACCTTTGTTTTCTTTGATCCCCACAGAACCATCAAGATCCCATTATCGAATTGAGGACCACTAATTTGTATAAAATAACCCAATTAGAAACAGCAGGTATATATTGTGAGATAATGTTATATTTTATTTAGTGTAGTTAACCTGATGATGATAACTTAGTTATCGAAATGCGCATATAGGTGTGAAGTGAGTAAGTGTTGTGAAGGGGTTACTTGTGCAATTTTTTCATCGTGTGACACCACAGCGTCTAGCCAGTTTTCACATATAACTCAGGGTCAACAATAACCTGACAGGCCAGAAGATATCCATGAAAGATTAACCAGTAGTACTTTCGGTTCCTTTAGAACAACACCAACAAAAATTTACTTATTCACTACTGGTTTCAAATATATTTCCTATGAAATAAATATCAATAGTTTCTATTCTGGACTAATCAAATATATTACGATCATAATGTTTCTAATTGTAGAAATTGTAATATATTTGGAATCACTCTGTATTTATGCTGACGTGATATGATATTTATTTATAATTACTGTGGTTACGAATCAGATTAGAAAAACTTCTTTTGTACGAATCTGAGCAATACAAGATTGCAATCATAATCTTTTGAATAATTCATAAGATAAAACAGAAATAATCATTTTACTAATTTTATTTCAAATAATTCCTGTGATTCATGACTTCCTGGATAAAAATTCAAAATATCTTAAAAATATACCTGACCAAATATTTTTTGGTAATTTGATCGATTTCATTGGACCTAGAGATTGTAAGTTTCTATAGTTGCTGATAATGTATTCTCTAGCTAGATTTGTAGATAGTTTTATAGTTTTCTTCAGAAAGTGTGATACATCATTTTTATCTGCTTGGTTATATAATTATTTCATACCTGGGCGACCAAGCTTTGCTCGGTGTTTTTTTTTCTGTAAAATGGTGTTTTTTCGGAAAAGATGCTTATCTAGATATGAATCACATACTTATTACATATAAATATTATGCAATCTTACCTAGTGCACAGGTTGGCTACAAATACACATTTTGAATAAACGGTATGAGTCCCTTGGACTAACCAAAGAAAAACATATCTAACATTCGTATTTGGATAATGTCATATAGCGCCATCTCGTTAAGTTTAGAGGTACCAGTAGGGTAACATCCAATAGCGAGTCTAATAGCAACAATGCAAGTACCTCAAAAATTTATGAGATGGCGCTATACACTGTATTCGTTAAAAATATTTTTTGTATGTAAAAGGCGCCCATGTATGTAATAGAAGAAAATATTCAGCATTTTTATGAGCCATGCTGACAACTGCAGTACTTCCAGATCAACCGAATCATATTCAATAGATCGTTGATTTTGCACGCTGATATTTATGGAGATGAAATCATAAAACTAATTTTTATATTCCCCATACATCTAAGGTGATGCCATACATTGCATTTAAATTTCTAAGGAAAGAACAATTTGAACGTGACGTTTTGTAATTTCCATAACGAAAAAGTTTCATAGATGACGCGAACTTTCGAAGATACATTGCATATCAAGTAATATATGAAAAATGTTAATTGTGATGAAAACTACTAATTGGTCAGTAACTATATTCACGTAATTCTTTGTATTAAAATTTCGTATTCAGTATTATAATTAAAAAAGCATGGTTTAACTCAGGGTCAGTGATAATCTAACAAGTTAAAACACATTCATCAACAATATAATAAACTACTAATAGTTTCGGTTCCTGAGCTACAACATCAACAAATTTGAACTTCTTCACTAATGATTTCATATATATTTTCTTTAAAGTAAACAGCAGATTTCATTGAATATATTACGTTCATGATGTTTCTAATTGTGGAATAATAATTTTATTCATTTTATTTTTAATGATTCCTGTGATTTATCATTTCCTGAATAGAAATTCAAAATATCTTAAAAATGTGCCTGGACCGAAGCCCAATATATTTTTTGGTAATTTGATCGATTTTATTGGACCTAGAGATGGTAAGTTATTAGTAATGTCAACACGCGGGTTATTCTCTAGATAGATAAGTAGGCAGTTTTTACATAACATTCGTACCCTAATCTTTTTCAGATGTTTATAATTTGTAGCTGCTTCGGTTGGGTTAAGCGGCGATTTTAGGGTACAGGTAAAATGTTGAATAAGTAGGTACTTGATGGTTGTATAATAGAATCGAAAGTGATAAATTACAGATAGAAATAATGTATTTTCATGCAATACTTCGTGGGACCCAAATCCATATCCCTCAAACTCTTCCTAATATTTTTCGTTTTGTTTCGATTTAAAGGACCTCGCACCGCATCAATGGCTTTCGGTGAATTTGCTCGAATTTTTTATATATTGCAGAACTCGTGATGGTGATCAAATAAGCAATTGCACGACTGCTCTAAATTCAACAGTTTGGATTATATAGGGTGCTAAAGATAACTTCTCCAAAATTTCAAATGGCCATTGTGAAAAGACTTTTTCGAATATATAAACCAAATCGAGTATGCATTGATTGTTCATACGGCCGATTTGAAAACACTATAGAGAACAATTATTCCTGCACGTACAGACGATATACAGGGCGAGTCCAAAGATAGCAATATTTTCAGTGATTTCCAAAAAATTGAGCGGTGTAATTTCATTCATTTTTAGATATTTTGTAGGATACCAATATCGATTGCGTTTGATGATATTAACATCTCCTGAATTGAATTGACATATCTATTATACATTTTTCTTGAAACTTCACCAGTCCTGCTTATTCATATATCCAAATGCCTGAAATTCCGGAAAAGTCGGATACAAACTCGATCGTTCTTGGTGAAAGTTCACTCTGCATATACATAAAATGGGGTGGATCAAAAACTAGTGTCCTTCACTGATAATTTCCTTGAAGTAGTGATGATTGATATTGATGTCATTGAAGCATTTTCTCTGGAATATTTTGAATGATATGATATGTACGAGTAGTATAACGACTCGAGTGAAGGTAAAAAAATCTCGAAAAAGCTCAAAAAACAAAACAAAATCATTGAATAACAATATTATAGGTAACTGAATATGCTCATATATCATTACAAAAAATGTTTCGAATCAAATTCGCGTAACAACAATCAATTTCAATATTCCTTGGATAATTTCTAGATTCTAGATATATGTTGCATATGGAATTTCAGAATAAACCACAATCGACTTCCCACCAATGACTAGCAAAACTACCAATTCGCGAAACATACTCGTTACTCGAATTCACATCTCAATTGGTGAAATGTCGATTGATTGGTAATTGAAACTTCCTGTATATGGAAAGGAATACATGTTTAGTAACCTGCTGTGAACCATTTGTGGCCAATATAATCTCATATAAATGCTTTCTTTATTACGAAGAAATATGGACTAACACTTTCTATTTATAAGCCTATGCCATATAATGTTCAGTCTAAGTCGTGTATACCATCCCGACACTAAGTTCATTTGAAAAGTACCCACCTTCTCTACTCAGAAACTAGAATATTAGACCCAAGGCAATTCATTGTTCATAAATACAACTACAGTTCAATATAAACACAAAAGGGATCTGATCACCTAGTCATAACTATAGAACCCTCCACAAAAAAAGGATTGTAATACCAGTCATCCACAAGTCAGTCGGTCAAAGAAACTTTCATTACAGGTTCTGAAACTTCTTAGCTATCTACCGGAAATACTAAAATGCGAGCAAAGCCATGGAAAATAAAATATAAAATCTCAATCTTTATGTTCAGCAAATTTTCTATGCAAAAATACACGAGATAATCGAAAAATACACGCAAAATTTTTATCTCTGTTTAAATATTGTACGATTATCAAGAATCATATTTTTCATCATAAATATTCCCAACATTGCTTTTATATATGGCAACATTACGACATATCTCACTACAAACACACTCAATTATAAAAACATTGTATAGAACTATAGTACCAGGTTTCTACAAAAAATTATTTTATCCATATCATTATGATTATCTAACACTTTTCGCCTAGTTTAAAAACTCTTTTAATGTCTGTTTTCTACCATATGACTGTATGGATCTTTTTATAATCAATGTTTTACTATTGTATACATTTATAACGATTTTATCTTTTTTGATTTAATGTTTTAATTATCTTATATAACTATTGTATCTCTTACACACAAGCAGACATACTCTGCTTCGTAAGCTGTATCCCAATTTATTCACCATCCAATATTCCAAAACTGTACATTGTAGTGTTAAACTTGAGAGTGAATAAATTATTATTATTAATATATATTAATCCCGCGTTGAAATGGGACAAGCAAATTAGTTATGTGCTTCAACTAAAGAATCAGTTAGATGAAAAGGCACTATTTAATGTATTTAATTGTATGGGGAGTGATAACACAAGAGTATTCATTGCCCAGAAACGAATAGTTTGGGTATTATTCATTATAAAGAGAATAGTATCATGTAAGACATTTTGCAAAAAATATAAAATTCTAACTAGTATCTACATCTACAGTCCAATCATTTGAATGAAGAAAAATGAAATGAATTTGGAAACTAATTCGCAGGAATATCCAACGAGAGAGAGAGATCCAGTAAGAATAAAAACTAAACATTTCGAAATGTAGCCAATGCCTATGGGATCTAAATTTTTCAATTGTCAGTCCGCTGAGCTGAAGGCAATCTCGAACATGAACACGTTCAAATAGACTTTATATCCACTGGGCGTTTTTATTCAAGGAATGAGTTTCTCAATTATATTGAAACATTCTTAAAACCCAACACGTAATTTTGTACTTGATGAACCTATGTGTATTACTAGATATATGTGTGAGTGATTTAAACTATTTTATACTTATGTGTATATGGATATACATGTACGTGTTTTCTTTTTGTTGTTGACATAACCTATATCATTTTAATGATCAATTGGCTGAATAAATATTTTATTCTATTGAAAAGTATTCAATCGCTCATGATTCCAGGGATCCTGAAAACAATGATGGGCTACTTGGACACGTATGGGCCTCATGTAAAAATTCACAATGGACCACTCAGTATTTGCGTTCTTTCTGCCGATGAGAAATTTATGCAATTTTTTCTGAGGTCTCCAAAACTGATTGATAAGTCTGATCAGTATAGTTTCTTTCAAAACTGGCTGGGAACTGGATTGTTAACAAGTACAGGTAATTTATAGAAAAACCAATACTGCATGCATATGAATCACAAAATATTTTTTTTTTATTAAAGCTAATATATACAAATACAAAATAATTTATTTTTTAATCAAAGCCAATATACGGATGCACAAAGTAAAGTTGAGTGTGAGTAATTATTTGTTTGAATGTTGTGACGATGTGGAGATTGGATTACTCTCGTTTCGGACGAGATGATCTCAAGACGTTTCGTTTCTTCAGGTTCGCAGTGGGTAGTTTCGCACCTCTGGAGTCCTCTAGAACGAACAATGAACGATATCCATACATTCCTGATCTCCATGTTTGGCTGACTGAAGGCGTCATTGACTTCGATGTAGGCGGCCTCCTTGAATTTTTATTTGAACTATTGCTTGTATATATGTCTAAAACTTGAATCGTCCCACAGAATTCGATGACGTTCTTTCTTGTGTGGCAAGCAATTCGAATTTTTTTTTCCCATGTTACTTTTTGTTTTGCTAGTCTCGGCATCGGATTAAGATAGGTTGTTTGTGGTCACGAAAAATTTTTAACCTTTTCAGATCTATCGGGTACACCCTCACGTTTGTTAGAATTCCTTGTCTATTCTAGTCCTTATCAAAAGACTCCACAGGCGATACTTTAGGTGTTCTGTGTATTTGGGAGGTTGTGATTTATCCTGCTCGAACGTTGTAGACCTCCTTTGCATTTGCACATTACGTGCGCTGAGGTTCACACATCTTTCTGGCTAAACCTACATATAGTTTCTTCTGCGAGTCCAATGCTGTTAATGTGTGTTTTCTGGGTCTACAATGTCCTGTTAGCTCAGTAGACAATCAGGGAATGTTTGCGTTGATTCTTTAATAAACTATTCCGCATGTCTCTTTCCTGACGACCTGTTCCACCGTCCGGATGATAGCTTTCAGCAGAGTTTTATCTGTTCCGTGAAATGGTTCCGGGAATGCTCGAGCTGAGGAGTCAGCCTCTTCATTGCCCTCGTAACCCGAGTGTCCTGGAACCCAAGGAAGAATAAGCTGTTTTACCTTGTAGGGATCCCAGGCAGTCTCAAACAAGTTTTGAATTCACTTCCATGGAACTGATTGCTCATATAGCGGCTTGGCTGTTGGAGAAGATGACAATGGTCATTTGCTCCAGCCATAATGGACGAAGTTCGAAACAAATAGTTTCGAACTATGTCCTGTCTTTCACAAAAATGTACATCTAAATGTTCCTTCCTTTTTCACCTCACCTGGGAAGAAGATTATTATAAGTAGATGACCAATAAACAATCATATGTTACGCTTAACTTTTGATCAAAAAATAATATGAGAAGGGCATGAGTTTCCTGTCGAAACGTCAATAAAATACCAGAGTATAGTGATAATTATATTAGCTATATGTTAAAATTTACCATGAGTTGAAAATAAAAGGTATGTTTAATACATAAAGCAAATCTTTAAATTTCTGTTCAATTTAAACCTGTTTCAATTAACATGCTACTTCAAATACTCTCCAAAAACTATTTTTGTAAGTAATATTATGTTTAAAATTTCAACATATATACGTTGAATGGCAGTATTATAATGAAGATAATAACATGTGCTCATATGAAATTTACCATTAACTATTTCCCTCATTATTTTTGAACCAATTACATGGTAAAAATTTCAATCTAGAGCACCAATCGGTCAGTTTTATAGTGATAAAACGTCTTATCGCTGTTTTATTCTGACATTTCAACTCATGAATGAAGAATTGCAAATGCCACAGTGCAATTGTCAGTTTGACAGCGGCAAAAGTTAGTTGCAACTTCTACAGCGACAAATGCACTAGTGGTTTTTTCACTTATTCATTTGCTTATCAATTATCGTATAAATAAATAGTTTGACATGTTTGTCAACAACTTATTGAATTTCTAAGCACTAACAATAAGTCGATTCGTTGAGTCTACGAACGCCGAAATTAGTTAAATTGTTAATACCTGTGTGCCTACTAATACAGTTGCGACGCAATCATCAATCTGGCGACAATTTTCTACGTTTTGCGATGCAAAAAGATCTAAATTCGAGCCACATACTTCCATCGAGAATTTGAATTTGAATGTAGGTAATATTGCAAGATTGGGCATTCAATATGCGAAAAGGTAACGGAGAAGGCTACAAAGAAGCGGTAGTTAAAACAATTTGGAACACCACCGCTAAAATGCTACAAAGTAAATATTATAACGAATTCAATATTGTATTTAACCCTTTCACCGACGTTCAGTTTAATTCATAACGAGGTGAACGTAATGCTAAACTTAAAATCCTACAAGCAAAACCCGAAAAGAGAAAATCTAGTGCATTAGCTCTTAATAAATCTGAAGTATTTGCAATGGCCAGATTATATGCCGAAAATGAACCGGAAGGACTTCAAAAGAAATTATATAACATTTTGGCGTTTGAATTAGCTTGGCGCGGAGGAGAAGCAGCTTACTGCAAAACCACTTATTTCGTATCTGAAATTGAAAATAATGGAAAAGGTAAACTGGACGTATCGAGTATAATCCTCTATTTTCGAAAACGAGACAAGGTGGTAACAATAAACTATGTGACAGCAAATGGATTACGCCTAATATTTTAGAGGAAGATATTTGTCCAATACGTTTATTTAAAAAGTTAATGGAATAAGGAGACACTTTTATAACATTGGACAGAGTATTTATTACACCAAATCCCTTTTGGAAGAAGAAAAATTCTAAAGGTTGTTATAAGAATGTGCCGATTGGAATTAATGAAATTTTCAAATGGACTAAATGCCCAGCACAACGTATTGGTATAGATGTCAAACGTGTCAAAATTACAAATCACTCAAATCGAGCGGCAGCAGTTAGCGAATTAAGTAAAAGCGGAATTGAAGAACAAGCTCTACTAAAAATAACGGGACACAGCAATTCATCATCAATAAAACCATACTTACAAGTTGACAAAGAGTAACATTCGAGCATTATTCAATCAATTCGTTTGGAGAAGGAAAAAAATTCAACATCTACTACAGAAACGATTAGCAGTGGCACCCGCAGGTTCCTAGTATGAATTTCAATAACTGCGTTTTTATTAATTGTACATTCAAATAAAAATGTGTTTATTTCTGAAGTTTCATAAATAATGTTTGCATTGATATGTTTCCAAATTTCTTATTCATTAAATTGTCCTGCCGAATTACACTCGATGTTTGTATTGATATCAGGTAAATGTGTGTTGTTCAAATTCTAAACTGTTTCCTTTAGCAATTTGACTCGAGAAACTGTCAACCTAAAAACGCTCCACCTTTGGTGTCGCGTTTTCAATAGTTGACAGTTTTTCTCGTCTAATTGCTAGGCAACAGTTTCTCATTAAACAACCCAAATTTACCCGATAAAATACAAACCTCTCGTGCAATTATGAGTGATAAAACCACTAGTATATTCGATATTGTTTTGCTATAAAACGACACTTAGGTCCTGTCAGAATAATATGTTTCTATATAGGAAAACTGGAAAAGCAAAATTGATTAAACTCAGTATTACAGTGATTTGATATTTTAATTGAAATATGCCTTTGTTAGCAAGTTAATAACCTCAGATTTCCAAGTGAGGCTATGAATAATTAAAATCCGTTATTTTCATATCATCAACAATAATTCTCGCGTTCGATTCCGTGTCCAGGAGCGCTTTCTTAATCGGTTTCAGATACAAACCTTATTGTATAGCAAAAAATGTATGTATATTTTAGGTTTTTGTGAACACACAAGGGTTCCCTTGTGTGTTAACTTTTAACAATCATGTTTTTATTAACATGATATATCAAACATTCCATGTATTTTCAGCCTTGATAAAGACGCCAAATAAACGTCGAAACGTCGAAACGTCGGCAATTTGATATTCAGACTACTCATTGTGTACTATTCCCGCTACCTCGAAACCTACTATCTATAATTTGATGCTTATATATATATATATATAGACCGACAAACTCCGACTACAGATTCCTCACCTAATTTCGAGGTGAAAAGTTGCTATCAGGTATGTCCTAAAATGCATCCCCTCTGAGATACAGAGTGTCGAAAGAACGAAAAAAATCCAGATTTAAATTGTTTTCTCAAAAATTCCTGAAGGAAAAAATTTGAAACTTGCTACACTGATCGAGGTTTATCAACGTTTTTATTTTCGTAAACCAGTGGCGTAGTTACGATGATATGTGGTCTTATGTTCCTTCATATTTTATTGGGACAAGGGAATGGACAAATGAGCGTTTGACATCAGTTCGGCTCATCGATACTCAACCTAAAAGTCATCATTCCAAGAGCCTAAAAGTGGAGGTTTCTGAGATAATTGAGAAAAACTGAAGATATGTCTTTAGTAGAGACATAATTTCCTATGTGCAATAATCGCATAATGCTAATTTCTTACAACATATCGGAATATGTGTCAACGTCCTGAACATTTATTAATGTTGGGAAAATCGGAAACAAGAGTACGGGTGAGTCAGAATGAGACAGGATAAGTCCATATTTTCATTCTTCATCATATTATTTGATCGAATCGATGTCGCGGATTCACTGATATGTTACCATACTTTCTTGCATATGATTGTTTTGACTGATCAACTGACAAACAAACCCAACCTCAAATTAATAATACCCCAGGATCGGTTTCTCACATACACTGCAGTGTTTACCGCATCCGCCCAAAAACGCTTGTTTAATTTTGCATCGAAAAGTAGACATCGAGCTTTTTCTACAACTGTGCGGTCCATACGTTCGGACATTCCATTCTGTTGTGGCATGTACTGATTTATTATCTGATGTGTTATTCTATTTCTGACAAGGAACCTCTCAAAATTAGAACTATAGATCTCTCCACTGCTATGTTATGGTTGTTTTGTGTAACACTTAAGAGTTAAGGTCTGAAATAATTTTTGCGAAAAACTCGAGAGAATTGTACTTTTAATTTGTTGAAGTTTATGTTGGAGTATCATTATCAAAGCTATTTCTGATTGAATTATCTAGGAAAATATTATCCAATCAACATGTTTTTGATGAAAAAACAATTATTGTGTATTAAATGATAGAAACAGTTTAGTGGGTACACTACATAGAAACAAACAAGGTATTAATGCAAATGTTCAAATGGACCACCATTTTGTTCAATACACAATTGGCATCTCCATATCATCGACTGTCGCACGCTTTGGAATATTTCTGGTGTATCCTGTATTAACGTACATGCTGCTAAAGTTCCCTCCGTTGAATCTTCCACAGATTCTACAGGTGTTTCATCCACTAGGTATTCAAGGTATCCATACAAAAAAAAGTCTGGGGAAGTTAAATACGGAGAACGTGTAGGCCAATGTATGGGACCAAAATTAAGCAGACACTAACCTTACTCTAGAGTGGTTCCGGACAGAACTACTGGATAACTCACCGATATTACCTGCTAACAAACTTTTGAGATCACTCGACAAATATCTCATCACTGACAGCTATCGGCATTGCCGTAATATACAGAGTGACGAGATATATGGGAGTATACAATTACAAGAATTTTGTCAAGCGACGCATTCAGAACCAAGATCGAATTCACAACGTATCAGGGTTGTAGAATGTCTTTGAGAGTGCATATTATGCGCTCATTCAGATGAATTTAAAACCATGTGTTTATGCTACGAAGAACATGGAGAACGATTAGTTGAATGTTGGTGTATTTCTAATCCCAATTGGAACGACATGAAAAGTTTCGGGAAGGGATTCTCTTTGCACTTGCCGCATTGACATAGGCGTTCGAATATTATTTTTCAGAGGTATTTCTTCGGTTACTTATTCTTACAATCAAAGCAATTGATCACCCCATGTAAAAGTAGACACATGTTATCTCAACTGGATTTTATTATTTGTTTCGAAAGGTCTCCAGAAAGCCATAATGATAAAATTATTTTCAATGGATAATTCCTAACCTCACGGCACGGCAGTGATTAAGGAATATCGTAAAATCAGGATATTATGCAGCTGGAGATAACATATGTCCATTCCAGCTAGCCGAGCTTTCATTACTCAAATATATTTGATAGCGCCTTTACTAATAATCTGGGCAACTGGATACACGCGCCAGATTTTTTGTATGATTGTACCAGGAACGCTTTGAAAGTAAAAACACTGGTAGTATATAAATTTCCCATTTGCCGGGTAGTGCATATGAACACTCCTCGTAGTGCTCTTATTTTATTGCCGTTCCAATTGGGATTAGAAGAACTATATTTGCTAGTTGTATTAAGGGAGGTTGTTCCGTTTGTGAATATGTTTTTTTTTAATTACGATTTTTCTAGTTATCTGACGATGTAGATCAAAATATTGTACTTTGCTCTATCGCACTAATTGATTTCGATATCAAACCGTTAATTTGCTCAGCTTCTCGCCATCTTACCAAACAAAACTTATTTATGTATTTTCTCGATAACACTCATCAAAATACTCAACTGAGTCTCTGATTAATAATTCACTTGTCATTTTCAGACTGACTTTACGATCGTGCCATCTAGCAGTGAAAGTGTATGACTAAGTAGACAGCTTACACAAACTTTGTCTAAATTAAGATTACCATCCATTGAAGCAGTTAAGAGTTTTTCATAACAAAACTTCAATTAAAAAGAATAGAAGTCAATCTGCGTAATATATATTGAATAATATCTTGCAGTTGAATCTCTTCCAAACAGCTTCTATTCTCTATTTCTTTTCATTCACTAATATGTTGTGATTTTATATCAGTTTGTTTTTTTTGTGATATGGGTGGGTGCTAATATATTCTCAGGAAAGTCAAACAGTTATTTTAAATGAGTATATTCGAACATATTTTTGTATTTAATTCAGGGTCTAAATGGAGAAAACGAAGGAAATTGCTGACCCCATCATTCCACTTTTCCATTCTGGGAAATTCCGTAGATATTTTCGACAGAGTTGGAAATGTTTTCATAAGAAATCTCGAGAAGGAAGTTGGAAAAGCTAGCTTTGATGTTCATCCCTTGGTTTCGCTTTGTACCCTCGACATCATTTGTGGTGAGGTCTATTCCCAATATATAATGGATCATAAAGCACTCAAGTAAGAAAGTGAAATATATGTAACAATGAATTTTGGATTCCTGAAGTGACCATATGAATGTTGCAAAGTAACAAAGATATTTGAAAATTTTAGAAAACTCAAGAACGGTCGCGGAATGATACTGTGTTCATAAGACCCCAAGTAGCATTTTTAGTCGACGGAATGTAGCGGCCATAATTCTGGAAAACTTTGAGGTGTTTGACCACAACCACTGCCACATGATATACACGGTTCTATCACGCAGCGGCTTCCAAAATGGGGAAAACTTTTTTGGTGGCTGCTACGTTCCGATCTACGTTCCTGGATCTCAGATAGCCACATTCCAATCAACGTTGTGGTCACCTGGCAAAAACGTGGATATGTAGTGGCCGACACTAGACACGTTAAACAACCGACTGCGTTTGTATAAATAATATGTTGCTCGATCTCTGTTCACCAACATATTTTTATGATAAATGTTCCTCATTCTTTCATTTTGCCTGATTCATTTCTAAAACTCGATCAACTATAAAAATATATAACATATAAACATACAAACGCGTTAGTAAGTAAATTGAATTTGGATACTTCTGATCGGAATAAAACTAAAACGATTCAAAGTTAGTAGGAGATTTAAGCCGGTTCTGGCTCTCCCCCCACCACTATGACGTCACGTGTGACCTTGAATGGTTGCAGGTGTGCAATGTGTGTGTGTTTGACCTTGAGATTTGACTTTGAGATTTGTCATTGAGTTTTGACATGGGGTTTCGTCGACTTTGAGATTCGACTTCAGTTTTGACCTTGAGTTTGACCTTGAGATTCATAACATTAAGTTTTGACTTTGAGATTTGACCTTGAGTTTTGATGTTGGGATTGTTTCGGCAACCTTAAGATTTGATCTCGATGTTTGTTTGACCTTGACTAAAGTTGTGGTGTAGGCATACATATTCTGTGTAGTCATGACCTTCATGAATCCTTGTACTCTCCAAGCGAGGAGGGCGTTTGTCCTGTGAGAGAGCTAAGAGTGAACTGCGAGTATTGATGAGTGCGTTGAATATCAAGAGAATCTCCTCAAAATCCATACAGATTGCGCATCGCATCGGACTTGTTGTATGGTGGGGGTATTTCACTGAAATATTCCAGGAGAAGAGTATTTCGAATCAGTGTCTCCTCCCGTGAGCTATTGAAAACAAGTTGTTGAAATGTATTCGTGTGATTGTGGTAGAGCTTTCACCCGTAGTGATAATCTTCGTCGACATCAACGGAAACTTGCCAGGAGGTCCTTCAGTGAAACGAGTTAAATTGAACAATGGCGATGACTCACCACCTGCACCACTCTATACATGTAATTGTTGTAAGTGACATTTCCATATTGTCAAGTCAACTCTCACAATAGAACACTCGCACACAGGACGAATTCATGTGTTCACTTGGGAGGTGGTGTACACCTCATTAAAATGCATTCAAGTGTCGCATTTCCAGCTACAGAGTATCTAGTGAGAATATGTATACGGAGTATGCACCTTTTCAACGATATAAAGCCCAAAGCACTCGAGTTAATTGGAAAAAACCATCAAACTACACAACTCCAGAAAGATCAACATGGAAGTATTAGGAAGTTATGTCATTCAAACACAGGAATTGACAGATATAAAATCATTCAATTCTCCCAATCGTATAGCAGATAAATCAACTGATTTGAATGGATTATGTGATGCGTTTCGTGACATTATAATTGCCCAAAGTACGGAGTTTGAGGAGCGTGATTCAGGTTTGTAGTTATAATTGT
>JAFIRS010008215.1:0-18721 GCA_018342105.1 Gonioctena quinquepunctata
AACTGATGGTGGCAACTGAAAGCCATAAGAAATAAATTCTTTTCCCAGTTAATGTTCATCCAAGCTTCGGGTTCAATTAAGGGATCCGATAATGTTGTTTAATCCACAAGGCGAGATGTAGGTGTTTTCATTTGTTGCTCAGAAGCTCGATAGAGCAAGGAAAAAAGTTTTTTCAATTTTCCCTTTCTGGATTTCAAAATTTTTCGAAACTTTTTTTTTTTCTAATCAATAATACCCGTAAAAATCGAGAAATTGCAATAAATGACATTATTTTTAAAATTTTTTTTTTCAACAAATCCGCTGTTTTCCGCATCCGTCTATGTTTTTTTCCCCAATCAGTTTGGAACCCCACTGTTTAAAAAAAATATTTCCCCCAAGATATGTTTTTGCGGGGGTTCTGATAAAAATTTTGTTTTAAACCCAAAGCATCAACTTTTCCCAAATCGCAACCCTACAGGCATTAAAAATTCCCGAAAATTTTGTGCAATTTAATTTTTTTTTGGATCACATGATAAAATTAAAATCCCAAAAAAATTTTTAAATTTTATTGACTATTTTACCCCAATTTTAAATATTAAAATACCGGGGCCCTTTTGTGTTATGCCAACCTTTTAAAAAACCCAAAAGAAATAAAATTTTGCCACGGATATTATCTAATATCAACGAAAACAGCTAGAAAAAAAAAATCGTTTTATTTACTCCCAAAAAACAACCTAATTCTAAACCCCCCCAAAGTCGATAACACAAACAGGGATTAAAACCTCGAAAACCCGCCAGTCACACCAGCCCGCATCTTAAAAGGACGTTTTTTTTATAAATCACCGAATCCCACCAAAAATTCATAAACACACTTGTTGGTCATTATTTTGTGATTCCCCGGGTATCGTAAATACCCCACAGTAAAATATTAAAAATTATAAAATAGATGAAGAACGGGTTAGAAAAACAACCCCTTTATCTTTTAAAAGATGTCACCCTTTCGCCCATAAAAAAACCCCAAGTCCCCCCCAGCTTCCGTATCGAAGATATTATAAAAAAGGCGAGGGACCGGGGAAAGAGGTTAGTTAGCGGGTAGCCCTGGAATAACACGAATTAAAAAAAGAAATATAGATGCATTCACATTAAGCCAGTAAAAAATCCCCGAGAAAAAAATTTTCCACAAAAAAACCATCTCGATTAAAGCAACCCCAACATGTCTTTTTAACCAGAGTCAGTGTAAAGACAATATTTCACCGCACAATTGGGACAAATCTAACCTCAACAATATTAAAAGGAAAAAAATTTTTAGAAAATTTTTTTTTTTTTTTCCTCGATCGAATGGCACTTTGTTGCTGCGTCCCTAAAACGAGCAAAAATTTTAAACCTTAACATGATCCGGTAACGAACAATGACGCCCTGAGCAATTTTAAACCGGAACCCGGAAACTCTTCGAGGCGCCCAAGGAAGGAAATGAAAATTTTGGACCTAGGAAAAAAACCCTATTATTGAAATTAATGTTTTTTTCCTTTAAAATTTTTTGAATTTTTATAAAAAATGTTAGCTTCTTTCCCATAGAAAGAAACATTGTCGAGAGTTAAACCCATGGTCATTAATTTTTAATCTCAAAAAAAAAAAAATTGAAAATACAAGAAAAACCCCAAGTTAAAACCCAATTAAAATTTTTTTTCTTTGTTTTCTTTTTTTTTTCCATCTTAAAATTATAAATTTTTGGTTTTTACTTTTGGGTTTACTAAGTAAAAAAAAAAGGGGAATTGTTTATACAGGAATAAAGGGGGAAAGTGCGAAAGTGCGGTCCAAATTTTTTTTTTATCTAAAAAACAGTTTTTTGGGGCTATTTTTTTGGGTTTTCAAAATTGCTTCCCAAGGGGTAACAGTGTAAATGTGTTTTTTTTTATGTTTAATTTTTTTTATGAAATAAGTCTTATGATTCCCAGTGCCTTTTTTTGATAAAAGAGTTCAGCGAAGGGAAATACTTCTAAATAAAAAAAACCCCCCCTTTTTTCCCGGGGGTTAGAAGGAAGGTAAGGGGGGGCCCCCCCCCCGTCCAAACTTCTTTGGGGGCTATTTTTATTTAATTGTTTTAAACCCCAAAAAAGGTATTTGGGGGAAAATTTCAACAAAGGACTAATCAGAAAGGGTTTCTTTAAAGGCCCCGGTTTTTGGGCAAAATTTGGGGGGGTGATCTACCCAAACCATTTTCTTACGGAATTTTTAATTTTCGATAACGTCCACCCTTAACCCCTATTGGGGGGGGGGGGGATTTTTTTCTTTCCCCAAAAAAAGGCGGGGTGTAACAGGGGGTCAGGTGCGGGATCTTTTTTTAAATATGGAACGCAAAAGATATTAAACGTTCATACCGAACAACCCGGGAAATAATTCAAAAGTATAAGAAAAATTTTTTTAGTAAAAAAAGGAGGAAAGTTCTCAAATGCTCCGGGGCCTTCGTAAAAAAGCTCCTTAGGGGTTTTTTCCCCCCCTCCAGAACCCAAAAATAGCTTTTAAATTTGATAATATACCCTAAACGGGGCGAGAAAAAAAATTTTATTGGGGTAATTGAAGATACAGCCGCTCTAGCTGGATGGACAGAATTGCAAAATTTCTTATCTTCGATTGCCCAAAGGGCCCCGAAACAACCATTGACGCCGACAATCAATTGAAAAACAGATGGAACAATTAAAAAAAGGTTTTGGAAAATTTTGGGATACCCCCAAAAACCAGGGCAGGGACAAAAAAGAATTATTTGAATGCCGACAACGGAGTTGGGGAACTTCCCCCAATTTTGGGCCCTTGAAATTTGGCCCAAAAAAATTTTGTATTGCCGAACAGGCGAATCGATTTGGGGAAAGCCAAAAAGATGTAATCACAAATTTTTTGGGTTAGGACCCCATCGGGAAACGTTTAAACCGCTACCCCAAATTTTCCCCGCATCGAACTAGCTAAAAAGAAGCCCCTATAAAAAACCTACCCAAGAAGGGGGTTCCCCCAAAGAAAGGGGAAAACAAAGGAAAAGGAAGGATTTAAAAAAAGGAAAAAGAAAGCCAAAACCCCGGGAAAAAAAAAAAAACCCCGGAAGGAAAAGAAAAAAAAATAAGCGTTTACAGGAAGCAGAAAGGAATGAGGTTTAGGAGACTTTATTCACTAAAGAACGACGAACAAAAGAGAAAAGAAAATCTACCACGAGGGGGGGGAAAATTTTTACCATCCATCGGGAATGTTGGGACAGGGGGAACCCCCCGTATATTGGAAGGTTATTAGGCGATATGGACGAAGCCTAAACTTTTCGTAAAAAAAACCCAGTTCACCCAAGAATGACTCTTTACTACCAGAGACAGGAAAGCCCAAACTCTAAAAAAAAAAAATGGGGGAAAAATTTTCCCGCCTTTCCCACGGGACACCAAAAAAAACAGAAAAATCCGTCTAAGGGCGACAATTTCTCCCTAAAGAAACAGTGAAGGGGAAAAGGAAAATCTAAATTACCCGAAAACTCAACGGGCAGGAAAAAAAATTCTGATGAGAATATACCCCCCAACCAGCAGGGAACCGGGGATACGAGGAAAAAATACGAGCCAAAACCAGAAAACAAGGTATAGAAAATTTTCAAAAAATAAAGCCAGCCAAACAGAGAAAAAACTTTTATGAAGGATAAAACGGGGGACCAATTTTCCTTCCAGAAGTAAACAAAAAAAAATTACGGGGGGAAAATTGACTGAAGAAAATTAGGGGAGGACTATATTCCAAAGATATGTTTTTCCCCCCTAGAGAAAAGACAAATGTATGGTTAGAAAAAAAAAAAAATTATTGTCGGAAAAATTATGGGAAAGATAAAGCAGAAAAAGGCCTTATGATCGGAATCGATGGGAAAAAAGATACCAAAACCCCCAACAAAATGATAAACATTTGAACAGGAACTGTTCTGGAAACATATTTAAATGGTTTCGGGCCGATAAAAAAAAATAAAGTGGAAACTACAAAAAATGGACTAATGATCCGTAGCAAAACCCCCAAAAGAAAAGAAAATTTTAAAAATTACTTTTTCGGAACCAAGGAAGCTAAATTAAATTTTTCCCCAAAGGGTTTTGACGTATTTAAACCCCCTAGTAAAAAATTAACTTGCCCCCACCTAGTAAAGCACAGGATAAAAAAGGATTTTCCGCCTATTTCAAAACGACCTTATCAATTCCATACCAGAGGCAGAAGAAAAACCCCCGAAATTAAGGAATTTTGGGGAAAACAAAATAATAAAAGAACCTTGACCCTTGGGTTTTCCAGCGGATCCTGGTTAAAAAAATTGCCCCGGGGAGAAGATCCCCAGTTCAGACGGGCATTGATTACAGGGAATTAAGCCACCCAAAACAGTTTTTTTTCCCTTACCAAATACAGGATACGATCGAAAAATTTCAAGGACTAGTTTATACAGTGTGATGGATCTCGTGGATATTTTCGATTGAATTAGAGAAAACAGAGAAAAACGTTTCCCCCCAAACGGACACTACGAATTTCTTCCATGCCGAGGGGGGTGAAGAACCCCCCCGCACTTGGTGTCGGCAGAGGGAAAAATTTTGCGAAAATATAGGTGGGGTGCTTAGTGAATTTGGGCGACATTTTTAGGGGAAAACCGGGGAAAATTTAGACAGGTTACGCAATTTTTGAACAAATGAGAGCAGTAACGAAATTCAAGGAAAAAAATGTAATTTCATGAAAAAAAAAAGAAAAAAAATTTCCATATCTTTTCAGAGAAAGGTTGTCAAACAGATCCCGAAAAAAAAAATTATCAAGGACTATCCAAAAACCAAGAAGAGTGAAAAACATCCGAGCATTTTAGATTTTTGGTTTTTCCAAAGTTTGAAAAATTTTCGAAAATACCCAACCGGGGACAGCACTCCCAAAAAAAAAAAAAACCCCGGGGAAAAGAACAAAAAATTTTCGATACCCCAAAAAAAAGCTTTAATTTCTCCTCCGATCTTAAAGTACCCCCATTTTTTCGCCTTTTTTTGGTTACCCCAGATGCCACGCAACCGCCATAAGGGAATTTTAAGCCAAGACTATTCTGGATTCGAAAATCCCATTTGTTACCGAGCAGAACTTTGAATGCCGGGACGGTATTCTACGATAAAAAAAGAAATTTTTACAGTGTTTGGGCGAAAGAAAACAGGTCCCCCCTGGGCTGGTACGCACTTTACCACATTACCGACCCCGGCCCTTACCGTTTTTCATCAAAGACCCGCCCTTTTAATAAAACCCTGGCCCCTTTTAATTCCATTCACTAAAAACCCGACCAGGCCGAGATAATATAAATGCCGATACCTTTCAGGAAAAAACAAACGAACATAGTGGGAAAAAAACCCCCAAAAAATGCCAAAGGCGCCAAGTATGGGGCATAAATCAGGAAAACATAAACCGAGTAAAAAATTTTGGGATTTGGGGCGACATCCCATAAAAAAAGCAGACCCCAAATTTCCGCATTAGTCCCCCCCTTGCCCACGAAGATGAAAAATTTTATTCACGAAGAAAATACGAAACGAGAGTAGACGGCGTGGGAAAAATCTATGCTCCCGGGGGCATTAGAAACAAATTATAAGTTTTACCACGATAAATTTTTTTGGTCATGGAGGACAAAAAAAAACTCTAACCATATACAACAAATTTTTATCCAGATGAAAAAAGATACGATGAATAAAAAAATGTCACCGCAATTTATAAAAATACAACCAAAAAACCAACGGGAAAAGAGAATCCATTCCGGAAACAGATTCGAAATTTCCACGATAATGGACCATAAACACCACCAAAAGGGGAAAAAAATATATTTCGCAATTGATCACCTGCCCCGTTTCCCGGATTCCCAAAACCTAATATTACTGTCGGGGTGCGAAGATATTTGAGAACATATCATTTTTACGGGAAAACCCCCAAAATTTTTTTGAGGAAGAGGAAAAAAATTTTATCTGCTCTATTTCTAAATTTTAAACGACAAAAAAAACAAGAAACTGAATCTAAAAAAATCATCCACCAGAAGGGGATAGAAAAACGACCGGATTGAAAACCACCTTATCACACCATGACGAACAACAACCGATTGGGACGAAATTACCGTACGCTTTGTGGCTATAAAAATCAGATTCTTTCACCAACGGAAAGCCCCTTTTTTTTAATGTTTGGCAGAGACATCCCTACCACATCACCTAACATTAAAGCCCCCCGATAAGGTGAATTAGAAAATTACGCCCCGAAATGGCCCAAAAATTCAAATTGCCCATAAAAAAAACCCCGAACATCCAAAAACCCGGGAAAAAAATCACAAAAAATTTTTAAAAAAAAAGGCAAATTAAAAAGTTTTCCCCTAGGATCGTTAATATTTAAAACACCTCCCCAATGTCAGACAGGAAAAAAACTACTCGAAAATTGCTCCACGATAACGGGACCGTGGAAGTTTTAAGAAAACTATCACCGGGGTAAATTTGAAATACAACAGGTGGGGAAAAACCAAAAGCCAAATGTACACAGCAAATCGCCCTGAAAGTTTATAGATATAAAAAATCTTGAAGACTGTAGAAAATCCAAAAGAAGAGATCCCTAAGGGGAGGGAAAAATCGCCCAGCGTATAAAAAAAGAACCCATAATGTTGGACATAAATATTGTATCACTCCCAAGAGTTGGAAAATATCGAAAAAATGACATCCACGAAACACGCATAGAAACAAAAAATAGTGTAGGAACTGAACAGTTTCGGAAATAGCGCCAACGCCTAGGCAAGACGAACTCCCCCTAGAAAATGTGGAAAGTTTCGAAATAAAACCCCAGTGAAACATGGGACGAAGATCGGAAAGCGCCCCCTGAAGTAACTTCAGGTTACCAAACAACCCGGGACAGGTACCTGGGAACCTTGGATTTTGTCAAAACCGGCAAACATCAGTAAAACAATACTTTATGTAAAAGGGAAAAGCGCTGGGAATGTACTAAAGTATGTATGTATATATTTTAATTAGAAAATCTAGGAGATGTTATGTATAGGATACAGTATAACCGTGACCCAAATTTAACAAAAAAAAAAATTTTTTTTTTTCCTTCCAAAAATAATTTCTAATTTTTTTACCGGGACGTTAATAGAGACAATTCAAATGAACCAGTGCGGAGAAAACGAGACTATACCCAACCCAACCCGGTCAGCTGAACAATAAGTGAAGTAATAGCCGTGATTATAAACATTGAACTATTATACCCGAAACGCGGTCACACCCTCCCAAATCCCTAGTCCCTTTTTTTTTCACAAATCTCCGGACATCTGCTTTGTAACAAGATATGAAGATCTTTCAAAAAGGGGAAGACAAGCAGGTCAAAACCCCTAGCGATTAAGGAAAAGGTGGAATGGACCCGGGGCGACGGATATGGGCCAGGGTGTGCTCAGCCGACTACGTATCGATAGAAAAGGAAAAGATAAAATTACCAGGTCAAAAAGGTTGAAAATATTTTGATAATGGGACTATTATTTTAATTATAAAATTTCCGGTAAAGGATTAATAGCCTACGACTTAGAAATCCAACGGCTTAATATTTCTGCAATATCATTAAGAGATGTACAAAAAAAGCCCGAAATTTTCTAACCCTACAGCGTGCAGGATCTTCGTGTATACGCGGTTGAGAAACAGAAATTTGAGACCATTCATGTTAAGTCCTGTTTTTGTAGAAATTACCTTTAACTGATGGTTCATTGTGGTATGTTCTCACACTCAGCGATTATACCGGATAGCCTGATTACATTTATGCAAACCTAGGAAAAAACAGAAAAGTTAAAAATACATCAGTATTTGGAAAAAGAGGTTTTTTCTGGAGATATAATTAAATTACAGCCCAACACCACAAAACCGCGAGAATCGGGTAGCCGGAGAATTAGAGGAAAATGGTAAATGAGGTGCCACTTATACCTTCCAAGGTAAGGTATATATAAAGATGTTGTGGTTACTAAACCCAAAGATCATTTTGAAAGATTATTCCGGACCCGCACACCTGGTACCAATACAATTGGTTTAAAAACCAACTTTCTTGGAATTTAGTACAGGATAGTATATCTTGGAGAAATAATGGGACCCTATAAAACCTCATGAATGTAGAAGGTACCACAACTCTACGAAGGAAAAGCCACCAATCATAGAGAAACTAAGTCAGACGGAAAAATACATGGTTATTGAAGACAGGACGAAACTATTTGCCGAAATTTTAAAAAACGAATTTGTGATTTTGAAATGTGGTTGACAGAACATCCCAGAATATTAATCAAAAGAATTACCAAAATACACCCCATCTCAAGTGAACTTCGCTATTACCTCAGGAGAGCCAACTGCGGATATAATAACTTATGTAAACTCGAAATTCTTATATATCGAGCAATCGTTCAAAAGGAGTATGAACACGATGCTCGCCGACACTATCCACCGAAGGTGCATATTGAAAAGAGAAATTCTCAAGAATAGAATATTGATGGCACAACAATCCCCGAATATCATATCGCAGTTACTATCCCAAGACCCAGGGTATATTGCAAAAATAAATGGAGAAGTACTATATTTGTTGAAATGCACACCTGTTATAGTCCGAATCAGGAGAGAAAAAACTGTTACCAAGAGTTGCCTGTGACATATTTAAACAAAACATTTTTATGGCGCCGTTAACACGAACTATACAGGAAGTAAGGGCAACAGATCGAATGTTCTTCAATCATTCCGCCAAATATTATATAGAGGGTACTTGGTTAGCCTACGCCCCCTACCCCATAGCAGGAAATCCCTGTAGAATTATCCATAAGTGAAGAACAACAAATGCAACTAGCCAGAATACAACCTATTGGTGATGGGGGGATATACACAACAGAAGAAATGAGACAAGCCCAAGAAATAATACTTTTTTTCGTCCGAAAGACAAGCAGTAAATAATATTCTGATAAACAAAATGGCCAATAAGCCCGTATCAAATCAGGGTTTCTCTACGTTAAACTTGTTCAACCCCGAGGAGATAGAAAAACTAGCCAACAGCACTATGAAAAAAATATATGGAGTATTCACCTTCATTGGAGATGTAACCAGCAGTTTCTTAGGGATATATTTTTGCATAAGGATAATAAAATTATGTATGGAAACAGCCATAAATATGATAGCCATACACAGAATCACTGGATGTACCTACCATGTAATCGCAGCTTTCTGGAATACGTTGACTCTACTTGTAATCAACCATAAACTACCCCGACAAGTTCCTGCAGAAATGTCGACGGATAGCAATCTCACGGTTATTGAATCTCAGACTGGCAGTGAGATACCACCCCATCAGCCGAAAGAAACAATTTATGCGACGATAAAATCACATCCATTCAAAGGCCTATCTTGGACCCAAGAAACGAAAAATATATAATCCAAATAAATAAGGACATTTTATTACCTCTACGCGACGCTTGACCTAAAATTACCATAAATAATGTGATCTTCATGTCCCGTCACCAATAAAAATAATCTTTCTCCAGTTCGCGATAGTGAAGCTAAGAAAATGGGACCCTTTTCCAATGAATATTAAAAATAAGTGCCTCACCCCTAAGATAAGATAACTCCGAAAGGACGAAAAAGCTGACCCCATAAACAATTAACCCCGAGTGAGAATTAAAATAAAGAGATATCGATTCTATATAAATACGTGCGTGGGACTAGATTAAACATTATTGTGCTCCGAACTCTTACACGAATCACCACGTTAATCAGCCAATAAATTTTTCTTTGAAATAAAATCAGTCGTGCTCAAAAGTTACCAACACCAGTTACCCCATGGAGATGCTGCTAGACTCCGTCAAGGAAATTTCCAGTTTCGACACGAGGCGAAGTATCCTGAAGGCATCCGTAAACAATCTGCTCTACGACGTGAATACGTGGACGCAGAAACCGCCATCCGAGCACGTGCGCACTCACATTTCATTCTCTATTTTGCATTTTAATCGCCATCATGCGGAGTACATGAGACTACTGGACACCCGGAACATTACCCAGTGTGATTGTTTCCACTGCACCACCGAGAGTACCCGGCATTTGCAGTCCAACACCGAAAACTCTGGCCCGATGACAAACACTGAGAACACACCTACTAAGACCGTATGCAATTGTCAGGTTTGCACCGACGATCGAAATCGACACGCACCACCCCGAAGGAAGAAAAAGCCGGACTCAACTAACCCAACCGAGTCGCCACACATCCCAAGAACTGTAGCCGACTACACCTCCCCGGATGATGATTCTGATGACAACCAATTGTTTTTTTTTGTGTATTTATCATTTTTTATTATTTAGATAACGGTCCTCCGGCTCACATGAACTCTTAAATAGTGACAAGACAGTACTTCCTATTCAAGTTTTATGCATGCCCAATTGTTTTTTTTTGTGTATTTATCATTTTTTATTATTTTTATGAACTCTTAAATAGTGACAAGACAGTACTTCCTATTCAAGTTTTATGCATGCCCAATTGTTTTTTTTGTGTATTTATCATTTTTTATTATTATTTTTATTATTTTTATGAACTCTTAAATAGTGACAAGACTCTTTCTCATTCAAGCTTTATGCATGCCCACTTTTCTTTTATGTGTATTTATTATTTTTTTTTATTATTTTTATTATTTTTATGAACTCTCATATAGTGACCAGACCTCGTTTCTCATTTGAGCTTCGTGCATGCCCACTTTTGCTTTTATGTGTATATTATTTTTTTTTTTATTATTATTATTTTTATTATTTGTAATAAACTTCTGGAATTACGAATACCATACTCAGCACAGACTATCATTTTTATAGGTAACAACAAAAAAGAAAAAAAAAAAAAAGCGACCTCCTAACATAAACATGGAACCAAATACTTTAAATCAATAATGAAACAAAAAGGTCCTAATATTCAAAGTAGAGACCTTTTTAACAGGGCAGGGTCGATTTGTTATGACCAATCCTTTAAACAAAAGAAATCAAACTTGCCACTGGATATTATCTAATATCAACGTCACAGCTAGATAAGAAAATCAGTTTTATTTTACTACCGAAAACGAATCCCTAATTCTAACACCCGTCCAAAGTCGATAACACAAACAGGGCCATTAAAAAACCTCGATAAACGCCAGTCACACCAGCCCGCATCATTAATGGACGTAGCTAACTTATAAATCACCGGGAATCGCCACCAAGAAATTCATAAACACACTTGTTGGTCATTATTTTAGCGATTACCCGACAGCTATCGTAAATACCTGTCATTCAGTAAAATATTATCCAATTATAACATAGATAAGCAAGAACGGGTTAGAAAAACAAGACCTTATCAGTTTTACGATGTCACCTCGTTATCTGCCCATAACAAACTAAGTCCCGCCCCAGCTTCCGTATCGAAGATATTATAAAAAGGCGACGGGAGCCGAAAGAGTTAAGTTAGTTCAGAACGGTAGTCCGTGGAATAATCACGTATATCATACGAAAAGAAATATAGTATGCATTCACATTAAGATCAGTGAAAAATGTCACGAGAAATAAAATCTTTCCACGTGTAAAAACCATCTCGATTAAAGCAATACTAACATGTCATCTTTTTAACTAGAGTCAGTGTAAAGACAATTTTTCACCGCACAATTACGGGCAAATCTAATCGCTCTAACAATAGTTAATCTCATGCATCGTAAAAACAAAATTACTTCAGTCGAAATTACTTTTTCTAGTGTTGTGTTTTCTCTCGATCGAATGGCACTTTGTTGCTGTCGTCCCTGAAAACGAGCAAATAATTCATCCTGTAACATGATCCGGTAACGAACAATGACAAGCGCCTGAGCTAATAAATCCGGTTAATCGTGAAACTCTTCAAGTGCGACCAAGGAAGGCAAATGGACAATTCGACCTAGGTAATGAATTCTATTATTGAAATTAATGTTTTGGTTTCCTATTAATATTATATGAATTTCTTAGTAGAAATGTTATGCATACATATATCCCATAGAAAGAAACATTGTCGAGAGTTGCTAATCCATGGTCATTGACCTTTAATCTCAAATACATGGTACCGAGAAATCACAAGAAAATCGGCAGTTGTTACCTATATTAAATGTTTTCTTTGTTTTCTTGTTTGTTTGTTTATCTATGACTAGTACAATAATTTTGTCATTTATTTTGGTAAAAGTTTTACTAAGTATATAAAAAGGGGAATTGTTTATACAGGAATGAAAGGAAAGTGCTTGTAGAAAGTGCAGGTCACTAAATATTTTATTTTCTATCTCCATTAATAACAGTTATTTTGACTATTTCTTGAGTGTATACCACAATAATTGCATTCTAAGGATAACAGTGTAAATGTGTTTGTTTTTTTTTTATGTTTAATTTCTTTATATAAGTCTTATGATTCCCAGTGCCTTTTTATTGATATAGAGTTCAGCGAACGGTACATACTTCTAAATAAACAAACTATGTTCTCCGGGTGTTAGAAGGAAGGTAGTGGATGTAGCCGCTCACGTCCATTAACTTCAGTGCGACTATATTACTATATAATTGCTGGTAATACCCAACAAAGTTGTAGCTTTGCGAGCAACTTTTCAACAAAGGACTAATCGAGTATAGGATTTCTATATTAGAAGCGTCCTTAGCGTCTTGGGCTAATTATATGGAGTAATGATCTATCCCAAACCAGTGGCGTTACGGAAGGTTTAACTTTCGATAACTGTCCAGCGGCTTAACCGTAGTTGGGCCGAGGTGGGATATTTTCTATTCCTAAATAATAGGCTGGGATGTAACACTTGCCTCATCTTCTTCAAGGTTAACGGACATGGACGCAGTTTGCTGTGATTCCGTTTCTCGTTCAATATTGACGCCATCTGTGAATACAGGATTGAAAAAACATATGCATTTTTTCACGTCCCCAGTACTGCCAAAATATAAATATCAGAATTATTTATAGAAAAATCGAATTTAAACGGTTTTCTTCACATAAAGGATTCAATATAAAATTGAACCAGAGAAAGGTAGATCTCAGGTGAAAAACAACTACTTTCCTGGCAAATACCACGCAGAACGTTGAATGATATTCACCTGAAAATCCATGCATACTTCCATAAAATATCAATGGACATTGAATGCAAATGTTTCTTTCTGTAGAAAGTAGTTGTTTTTCACCTGAGATCTACCTTTCTCTGGTTCAATTTTATATTGAATCCTTTATGTGAAGAAAACCGTTTAAATTCGATTTTTCTATTCATTCCACTTCACATGGCACTTATCTCTCAGAATTATTTATAGTGTTGAAAACAAATACAATGAGTTTTATACAATTAATGCTATAAACTGAAGTGTGATGAACATTCATTGTAGTACATTTGTTTCGAATTTCTTCGTATTTTTCAATGTACTTTTTCGGGATGCGGAGAGGTATCCATTAACGTTGTCCACACAGTCAGGGAAAATTATGTCTTTGTATTTATGTTTAATGCAACACGGATACGAAGTTTTTCGGGGCACTGTTGTAAATTTTTTTATTCAAATTTCCCAATTTTACAGGAATCAGCTCTACACTTGAACTCATTTTGTTGTTTAGAAATGGAAAATGAAAGTGAAAATGGAATCTCAGACTTAACCGTATTGCTGTTTCGTAGTTACAAGCCAAACTGCTTTTTCGATCACCAGTTCCTATTTCAGGGCAAACGGGAGTGAGAGGGAAAGAAACAGCAAACGAATAAAACGAGTAGTCCTGAAAATTTCTCTTCGTGTATTTCTTATTTTTCAAGCTCGATAATTCAGAAAATAATTTTTCACTTACTTTTCAACAATGTTAACATTATTTTATCAAAAATAATAAAAACCACGCAAATGTTGTTGACGATACGATAAAAAAATAATTAAATTTATCAATTCTTCTCAATTGATTCTGATCTCGCTTCTGACAATTCAATAATAGGTCCTTCAGTTCTTCATGAATATTTAAAGAAATTGTCAGAAGTACAAATATGTACGGTGAGAAAAGCGCGATCGGTCGCTGGGCGCTGCGCCGTGCACTACAAGACGCTCTCGCACTTTGCACACGAATTCTCATGATCTCTATTCGACTTTGCCTTCTGACACTTTGCAGTTTATTCTATACGTAAACAATACAAATGCAAATTGTTAGAAGTTCTTCTTAATATGTGAATTCTACTAGATTTTTCGCAACTCTTTATTTTCCACTTACTCTTCTGACAATGTTTTCCCTGTTATTTTTCATCTCTCCTCGATACCTATGTGAATTTTAAGCCGTGCCAATTGACAGTTTGTATTGTCGGATAATTACAGGTTTGATCGCCCGCCCACGCAGTTCTCTTCCAGCGCGCCTTCTGACGGTCGGACTCACGCTTTGCCGACAACAATCCATTTCCAGAAAAAATATTTTGTGGCCGAAGCATGTTGCTCGTCCTGTGACCAGCTCTCCGTCTAATACATTCTACAAAAATGGATTCATTTGACGTGTTTTTCATTTATTTCTTCTCATTCAGCCAAGATATAGATCCATTCTACTCTTCGAAATTATTATATATATATATATATATATATATATATATATATATATATGGAACCAGTAAATAGTGGGGTTTTGCAGCAAATAAAAGAGAACTCTTTATAGGTTGTCCAAGTTTTTGGAAATTTTATTAATTATTTCCATCATCAGTGAGACTATAAAGGTGTAAAATTAAGGTTAGTTTAAAAAAAAATATAGGTTGAATGTGACTTACATCTTTGTTGAGAATGATTATACAGGTGTTGAAATATAATGGTTGATACATTATGAACGATGAATGATGATATAATACAGTTTAAAATAACTAGTTAAGTATTAAAATAAGGATTATCACAATTTCCATAGGTGACTGTCATTTCTCCATGTGGGAAGAAGTGTCAAGTACAGGTTAGGTACTTCCGACAGGTAGTTGAAATGACATCTGACAGACAATTGACATGCCCTCTGATGGGCCAAAACCAAATTGAGACTGATAACAGTGGTGCCAATTATATGTTGCCAACATAATTATTTTTGTACGATTAAAGAATGGAAAAATTTAAAGTGAGGTTGTTGTTTGATAACTTTTTATCCAACGTCAATAGATAGGAGTAAATTTCACTGAGATGATTTATATCCGTTTTTTTATTTATACAGTTTTTTTCTGCAAAAATATAGGCCATTTCTAGAAAAGATCTTTTTGTTGAGTGCGATTCACTAGCTAAGACCTTTGTGGATTCATAATTCATATGGTGGTCAAACTTGTTCACATGCTCTGCTAATGCGCATCTTTCTGGGTGTAATCTACAATCACTTTTGTGGGAAACGATTCGTTTGACCAACATAATTCTTATCACACATTCGACAAGGAATACTGCATATTACATTCGTTTGTGTAGTTATGGATACTTCATCTTTGATTTTTGTGTGAACTGACCTAATGGTTAGGACGGTTTTATTTGCAATTTTAATGTTTGATAGATCATGAAAAATTCTAGCTAATGAAGGACGGTAATTATGTATACATGACTTGTGCTGGAGTAGTATCAATATCATTGTTGATAAGGGGTGTTGCACTTGGTCTGGTTACAATCTCAAGTGAGGTTGGTGTATTGAACAAAATATTTTTTACCATGCTGGCTGGATATTAATTATCAAAAAAAGGTTCAAAAGAATATTGAGTTTTTTTTTAACCTTTTTCTTGATAACTCATATTTAGTAAAAAATATTTTGTTTAATACACCAACCTCACTTGAGATTGTTACCAGACCAAGTGCAACACCCCTCATCAACAATGTTAACAATGATATTGATACTACTCCAGCACACGTCATGTATACATCCTTACCGTTCTTCAAAGAAATGACACCTAAATTATCTAGAATTTTTCATGATCTATCAAACATTAAAATTGCAAATAAAACCGTCCTTACTATTGGGTCAGTTCACACGAAAATTAAAGATAAACTGCACAAACGAATGTAATATACAGTATTCCTTGTCGAATGTGTGATAAGAATTATGTTGGTCAAAGCTCAAGACCATTAGGTGCTAGAATCGTTTCCCACAAAAGTGATTGTAGATGTCACCCAGAAAGATGCGCATTAGCAGAGCATGTGAACAAGTTGACTAGCATATGAATTATGAATCCACAAAGGTCTTAGCTAGTGAATCACACTCAACAAAAAGATCCTTTCTAGAAATGGCCTATATTTTTGAAGAAAAAAACTGTATAAATAAAAAAATAGATATAAATAATCTCAGTGAAATTTCCTCCTATCTATTGACGTTGGATAAAAAGTTATCAAACAACAACCTCACCTTAAATTATTCCAATTTTTAATCGTACAAAAATAATTATGTTGGCAACATACAATTGGCACCACTGTTATCAGTCTCAATTTGGTTTTGTCAACTACCTGTCAGAAGTACCTAACCTGTACTTGACACTTCTTCCCACATGGAGAAATGACAGTCACCTATAGAAATTGTGATAATCCTTATTTTAATACTCAACTAGTTATTTTAAACTGTATTATATCATCATTCATCCTTCTTAATGTGCAAACCATTATATTTCAACACCTGTACAATCATTCTCAACAAAGATGCAAGTCACATTCAACCTATATTTGAAAAAAAATAACCATTATTTTACACCTTTGTAGTCTCCCTGATAATGGAAATAATTAATAAAATTTCCGAAAGATTGGACAACCTTTAAAGAGTTCTTTTTTATTTGCTGCAAAACCCCACTATTTACTGGTTCCATCCCTAACTAGTCAGCAACGACTACCCGTTCTCTGTCTCTCTCTCTCTCTCTCTCTCTCTATATATATATATATATATATATATGTATATATATATATATATATATATGTCTTTCTTGGGGATGGAAGACCGACAATTGTTTTGTGGGTTGGGTACAATAGATCGACTTCACCAACATAGACAGACTCGATGTCGAATAGACAGACTTCATATTGAATAGATCGACGTCTTCGAATAAAAGTAGGGGTATAAGAGGGGAATAGTGCTTGATGCGTAGGGATATATACAGGATGTCTCTGTTATGCTCACGTAAGGTATCTTGGTAATAGTGAGAGAGGATAGTTCAGTTGAATGACTTGGTTGATAAAAGTGTTCCAGATTTTTCGAATATATTTATCATTCGAACTGAGTTTGCTAATGTATATTCGGGAAAACGGTTCAATTATCAGAACTATGACCGGATTTAGAACATTTCGAAGCAGTGTTTCTGATTTTATCAAAAAATTAATACCTGGGTAGAAATGTTGAACAAATTTAGGTGAAAATAACTTTTTTACTAATCAAAAATTTATGGCAATTGAATTAACTCTTCTTTATCAAGAAACATATTATTTGTTAGGATAAGCTAATCGGTCAACTGTATCCTGAGTTATGCCCAAACATAATATTTCCATGAAGTGAAAGCTGCTGCCAAGGTAATTTTTTTTTACTTGAATCAATCAACAAACAAATTCCCTAATGGTGTAGTCTCTAATGGCGACTCTGTATTTGTGAAATAATAAATCGAGAATAGTTATTATAATTTCTACTTCGTTTGATATAGGTCATGTTCCGATATTACTGGAAATACTGGCCACAGTAACCAATTTCGGAACGCTTCACAGTGGCAGTAATGTTGAACTGCTGATTATTTTCGGAACGATTCGGGCCAGTAAGGGAAAAATAATCCTATAACATAACCTATTCTTTACATGGTGAAATGATGGCCGGAATTAATCAAATGTTATTCGATGAAATATTGAGCGATACCGATTCTGATTCATCGGATAGCTCAAGTACCTCGAGCTCTAGTGGATCTATGGAGGATTCTATGAATTTAATAATCGTTCTTGACATTATTAGAGGACCAATATTGAAATGCAATGATAATTTTAAATTATCACTGTTGATTGTGTTTAGATTATAAATATTTGAATCATAACATAACCTACCTTTTTTCAATTTGGGGAGGGGATACTGTGATTACATGACCTTTTTTGTTCCAGTAGCACCAGTAAATCTTTAGCCTCTAACAAGGTTCCTTTAAAAGTGTCGCGAAAATATGGCCAGTAAATTTCAGTAAAATCAGAACGATTAAATTTACTGGGCAGTACTGATCGGGAATATCGGAACATGGCCATAGTCGTGGACGAGATACCTATACGAAAAGGCGTAGTGTTATTCTTAGAAGGATATCATATTCTCGATTATTGATTCAATAAAAAACATAATAGTATCAAGTTAATACTTCTATTTCAGATCTATCACATCTGAGATGAAGTTGTTGTTTCATCATGTTTTGAGGCTCCATCTTGGAAATATGCCCCTTGTTCTTGCTATGGAAACTTGCACATCAGCGATTAATGGATTTATGTCATGAGTTTCATAACATACAGAGATGCAGTATGGATAGTAACTAGAAGAGTTTTTTAAATATCATATATTGGTCTCGCCCGAGGAGAAAATGGAAATGAAATTCTCCAAATAGTATAGTATAATATTTTATATTGTCAGGGTTACCACTACCAATTCTGCATTTTGCTATTTGGTGGTAGTATATCAAATAACTGCAAAAATGTTGTTGTTCTGGGGGTCTTTATCAAGTTCGTAGACTATAGACATCTCCGAAACGGTTCGAATTAGAGGGAAGGTTAAATCAGTAAAAGTTGAA
>JAFIRS010008216.1:0-18710 GCA_018342105.1 Gonioctena quinquepunctata
TATATATATATACTTGAAACGGGAGCTCATCTAATATTGGTTGCACTTGGTTGTGAAAAAATGTGGTTTCATTGTTATATCTAAGGTTTTAAGTCTAATCATAAGCTTTCAAACACAAAAAGTTTCATCAAAATCAGTCCAGTACGTTTTTGCGTGATTCTCGCACAAACAAACAGACAATTGCAATTTTATAATTGCAATTGTATAGATTATTTAAATTCATTAAAACTATTTTTCGGATCACAGATTTTAGAGAACCAATAGGTGAATGATTTAATTATTTATTCTCCTTGATTGCCCGATACTAGTGGAAGTTTTTTCCGATACCTATTTCACTAAATAATTGACAGAACGCCTATCAGCCGTTAATGGAAATCCATTATTTCAGTCATTAACAGGAATAATTCACTCGAAGGTTGGCACGCTCTAAAAGTTAACATACTTTTACCATCGTGTCAGTGTATTAGCGTTATTATCAGGTACTCTTCAAAAGGTTCAGTGTATTTGATAATTATTCAAGTGTTGGTTTTGTTCTTAAAGGATATCAGCTGACCTCGGTCAACGTTAGGCAGTTGAGTATCTGAATCGCTGAATTTTCGTGATTATATATAGTTGTACGCTTTAGATAGGGAAGTGGTGATACATTTTTTAAATGATCTCACTCTATAGTCCAGTATGTAGGGTTTTTGCCCTTTAGAAGGTGGGATAGAAATGATTTGATATATTTATGTTATTTAGTTACGGGTCCCGAAGTTTGAAAAAACTAAATACTCTACTTTTTTTGTTGAACACTTTGAAAAAAATCATTTGTAGCTATATAATTTTGTAAATTCAAAGTCAACACATTTTATACACCACCATGAGGTAGAGTAAAGGGCGTGTTTTTTTATTGTAGTATCTCCAGTACACCTAAAGATTTTTTTGCAATTGAGTACGGCTCGTAATTTATGCCCCCGAGTACATTTCTATTATTTCTTTCTTTTTCATGTTCCGGGATGATTGATGTCTATGGTTCAAGCTATGTGATACCAAACTGACTAAGTTCCTCTGCTGCCTTTACCTATCACCTAATGAACCTTCATATAACGACCTCTTTGAGTTTTTATCACTCAAACTGGACTACATTCAGGAGAACCATCCAACAGCTGAAACCATAATCATGGGAGACTTTAATGTACATAACGCTGCCTGGCTCAAATTCTCTAACAAAACAGATGATGCGGGTCGTCAAGCCGAGGCCTTCGCCATCACTCATGGTCTAGAACAACTGGTCGAGCTACCAACCCGCATCCCTGATGTCAACAACCAGTCTGCCAATACACTAGATCTTTTCCTCACCACCAATCCTGACCCGTATAGAATAGAAGTTTGTGCCCCACTTGGAAACTCTGATCACACCCTCATCTCCACAACATGCTCTTTCCATTTACCATCGAGCTGCACAATACCACCCCGTCTCATGTGGCATTACAATTCGGCCGACTGGGAAGGTCTTCGTATGTTTTTCTCAGCGTTTCCATGGAAGAGAGTTTGTTTCTCTTCAGTAGATCCAACACGATGTGCTGAGACAATTTCTGAAATCATCATGTTGGGGATGCAAACTTTCATACCGAATACCGAAAGAAGAACATCATCCGATAAGACCTGGTTTAACAGAAACTGCTCTAGAGCTGTGGCTTCCAAACAGGCAGCATACCATCGATGGCTAAAAAATCCGGGCCCTGAGACCAGAGCAGCATATGTCGAGGCTAGAGGCATATGCAAAGAGACAATAGAATGCTCAAAAGATGCCCACAATGCCAAAATAAGATCAAAACTTGCTGAATGTCCTAACGGATCCCGTTCATTTTGGTCTTTCGCCAAAGCTGTGGGAAGAAACTTCACTTCCAGCTCATTTCCTCCTCTAACCAAAGAAGATGGAACACTAGCAACGACTGCCCAGGAAAAAGTCAATATCTTTGCGCACCTATTTGCTGGAAATTCCACTCTGGATTCATCGGGAAAACAACCCCGAACATTATACCTATTGACAGTCACATGCCCGAGATCACCTTTCGCCAACGTACTATCAGAAAGATTTTGCTGGGTCTCAACACCAACAAAGCCTGTGGATCTGACGGAATCCCGCCGATTGTTCTCAAGAAATGTGCCCCCGAACTAACACCTGTTCTTTGCAAGTTGTTCAACCACTCTTACAATTTGGGGGTATTTCCGTCCAATTGGAAAATTGCAAGAGTACAGCCAGTCCCTAAAAAAGGCAAAAAGGCCCTACCTAGCAACTACAGACCTATCGCACTGCTATCTATTATTTCAAAGGTCATGGAAAAAGCCATCAACATCGAGCTCATGAAATATCTGGAAGACTCAGGAATTGTCAACGATAGGCAATATGGCTTCCGCCATCAGAGATCAACTGGTGACCTGCTCGCTTACGTCTCACATATATGGCAGCTATCTATTGAAAAGTATGGAGAAACTTTAGCTGTGGCATTAGATATCTCCAAGGCGTTCGATCGAGTTTGGCACCAGGGACTCCTCGCCAAGCTTCCGTCTTATGGCTTGCCCCCTCAGCTGTGTTCTCTGCTTGCTAGTTTTCTCTCAAACAGGTCTCTCCATGTAGTGGTCGATGGAGAGACCTGACCTGACACTCTACTCATAAATGCTGGTGTTCCGCAAGGATCTATTCTCGCACCAACACTATTTCTACTTCACATCAACGACCTGTTGAAAGCAACTTCATGTCCAGTACACAGCTTTGCCGATGATAGTACCCTCCATACCGCTTTCTCTTCCAGGTCCCCTATATCAGCCCGTGAAACCAGAAATGAACGAGGAAGAAATGTTAATAATATTAATATGGACTTAGCAACAATTCTCGAGTGGGGATCTAATAACTTGGTAGAATTCAATGCAAACAAAACACAAGCATGTCTTTTCTCTAGAAAAGCCGATCTCACTGTGCCTAACATAACTTTGTCAGGAGTAACCATACCACTGAAGTCATCCATATCGATGCTTGGTATTACTATCAGCAATAACCTTTCCTGGGAAAATCACGTGAGGTCCATTGCCAAAAGTGCATCCCAAAAACTTGGTTTTTTGTTTCGTGCCAAGAGCTATTTCACCCCCACTCAGCTGTTTATGATCTATAAGGCACAGATCCGACCTGTCCTGGAATACTGTTCCCATATTTGGAGCGCGGCACCTAAACATATCCTGAGGCTATTGGATTCTGTCCAAAAAAGGGCAATTCGTCTCGTCGGTGATGCCTCGCTTAAAAACTCGCTCACTTGTCTGGAACACCGTAGAAAAGTTGGCGATTTGTCTCTATTTTATAGATATTTTCATGGGCGATGCTCTTCTGAAATATCAACAATCGTTCCTGCTTTGGCAGTCTCTTCGAGACTAACCCGTCAAGTTCAGTCATCACACCCCTTCGTGGTCACTTTGGAGACCTGCAGAACATCACTTTCCAAAGACTCGTTCATCCAACGAACAGCGAGGCTTTGGAACTCATTGCCTAGGAGGTGTTCCCCGAGGCATACAACCTCCAGAAATTTAAGAAGAACACCAACTCCTACCTTCTTTCCCTTGGTTCCCACGATGTTCTCTGAACATTACAGGATATCCCTTTTCGTGGGAACCAGAACATAAAAAAAAATCGTCTACGTTGTCAGTATTATTCTCTAATCCATTTTCCTCACTGAGAATCTAGGCTGCCATCCATGCCATTGCTTCATCTTCATCGTCGCTCTCGATGATGACTTCTGATGCATTCTCGCATGATTCACCATTGCAGAATCCGCATCCCACCTTTTCTGCAGCCACATTTGCAATTGCATGAAATGACATTCAATAAGGTATCTAACAGGTTTCTTCTCTGTTTCCAGCCCCAGTCGAATGGATTTTTTTGGATTCCACACCACTTTTGGACTTGGTGGTAGGTCTTAAATGCATTACCGTGCAGCGTTCTTCGTTGGTGGTAAAGAAGCTAGGTGGAATTTGCTTTTTATTGTCGATTTTGCGAAACGTTGGTAGCGGACTTCTTCCATATTTATTTATTTATCGTTAAGGCTACACATGAGTAGAAATACAGGCTAGCTTTAAATTTGTATGTATATATTTTGAATCCAGTTTATAGCCGTTGGGGTGGCATTCGGGAAATCTTCGGTGGTGCAATGGCTAGGTCTGTTTTCGCAGTCATATGCTAGATGGTGGATTGTTTACAGCAGTCGCATGTACTGGATGCAGATTTACCCCATCTGAATAATGAGTCGGCACATTAATTTGTGCGGATTCGGTTTAGGCTGCTCCATGTTTTACGGGGTAGGGTGAAGCCAGGAGGTGTTTGATTGATCTGGAGGGCGTTATAAATGTTGGGTGTCAACCAAGTTTGTGCGTGGGGGGCTATTATCCACACTAGGCAGCAATATTCTGTTTTTCTACATTAAATACTTTGTAATTATTATAATTGAGGATATATTTTATGTTTTGGGAGATTATTGTCGGTACTTATCTCGTTAGAGGTAATTACCGATAATGACCTTAGGTAGTGGGTATAAAACTGTTGGCCATTGTATATTTACTTTATTGTACATTCACCTGACGAAGCTACTGTGGAAATCTAATCGTGTGTTGTGATTTAAAATTACTATGGATTTCCATCAAGTAACGGCCGAGACAATGGAACATTTTGGAAGAATGTTCACGTCTCCGCCCTGTAACTGCTTACACATCAGATTTACAAAAAAAGTGTTCAAACGAAATGTACTTATCAGAGCAATACAAATTTGATTGATATTATAGTGAGAATTTCATTCATCTGCCAAAACTGACATGTTTTCATTGTTAATTTGAACCAATCAGAATGTGTTTTTTTTTTATCTCTTTATTTACTCAGATTGATCTGTACAACAACAGGAGCAGGAGTACAAATGAAAAAGAGGAAAACGTCAATGTACAATATTAAAAAAATAAAACTATACTAAGATAGATAATGTCACATAGTTGTAAAATCGAAAATGGTTAAAAAAATATGTATATAAAAACATAAACAGATGTATACCACATAAATATAATAATAAATAATTCCTTCCTATATACACATATAGTATTGGATTACAGATAAAACTCATCTATACTGTAGCAGTTCTTTGACAGGAGAAGTTGCTTCAGTCTTGATTTAAAGATATGTACATTTTCAGAATTTTTCATGTTATCGGGTGCACGATTATCGGATAATTGCACGATACAAGGTGCCCCAAAAGTATCAACTTACTATTATTATAGGTACCTATCAGAATATACTGTTTTTCAGCAAGGAACTCCTGAAATTATCTCCAAATCGAAGCTTTAGACCTTTTGGTGTTTCTTGGTGTGAGAATTTCAATGTTTTGATCAATCTCTTCTAGCGTTGCTACTCTAAATCGCGAGATATTTTACGAAATTTCGAAGGTTCAAAATTGTTTGTGTTTGTATGGCTGAATCTATTTTTCATGGCAGCGTCCAGGACAACGAGAGGTTATTACTTTATTTTAATAATTTTTTGACATTTTTTGTGACACTGGCATTTTATACTTACTTACGAGGGTATACAAAAAATTTTAATTTTTGATTCATGAAATTCTCTCATAAAATACAATTCGTGCAATGGAAATATATCTATAGTTTTTGACAAATTTGCACTCGTGCTCTTTTCCAACTGAAAATGCATTCGGGCAAAGTTCCCAAAACTTATCGATAATTTCAATTGCACTCGTTATATTACTAGAATATTTCATACAAAATCCAAAAATGCATTGCAAAATAAAGGGTGTTATTTAAAAAATGACACCAGTGTCACGTACTTTTCCGACTGACAAACCATTGAGTTAATTTTTATAAATTAGCAAAAAATGTCTTTGGTTAACGTAATAACACAATGTGACCAAAAAGTCATTCTGTACTCTGTATCATTCTTTTTTCGAAGATCGAAAAAGGATCAAGTATTTATTGTTTTATTTAAGGTAGATTTCAATAGAAATTCTATTGGGGATGTCACCACAAGACTTTATTTTTTGTTTTATTTATCTTTTCTACATCTGATCTACATCGCGTACTGTTTTCTGATTGGTTGTTAATTGAGATCTTAGGATCTTTCATTCACCAGCCAATCAGAAAACACTAGTAGAATCTAACAAACTTTCGTTGGTAGACGGCTTTGTAAACCGTGCATGCGAGAATCTTGCTTGGCAACAGTGTTCAGTTCACGTGTTCTGAATCACTACAATGGTCGTAATATTATTTTTTTAAACAATATTCAATTGCGAATGTTTCCCACTGTTTGTATTGTTTGTTTCTTACAAGTGACTATTAAATATAAAAAGTGCCTCAAATCAGAGTATGAAGTCAACTAGTTCTGACTTTATCACCAGTTTGGATATCACAAGGTTAGTTGTTTTCTTCACTTTGAAATTCAATATCTATCTCAGGCAGCCTGCAATCAAGGCCGTACCCAGGGGGAGGGTGTTAGGGGGGTTAAAACTCCCCCCAAAATCTGTGAAATATATCTGGAATAAGGTGTGTGTGTGTGTGTAATAAAATTTGATAAAATGTACATTGAATTATTTACTTTAGAACCAAATCCCCCTCCCGAAATTTTTCTTTGGTACGGCCTTGCCTGCAATGTGTACATTTACCACACAATCAGTTCAACATTCTACCTTATTCAAATGTCGAGTTAAATGTTTATTGCATTCGGCAATTGCAGAAGTTTTCCTCTGAGCAGGTCACCTGAAATTAGGCGCTACCCAACATTTTGTCGAATTTTACAAAGAACAAAACATTTTTTCAATTTGTAATTCGTTATGAAATGGCATTATACATTCATTATTCACGGATGTGCAAGAGGTTAGATTACATATATGTATATATAAATGGTGTCCCATATAAAACTCCGCGAGCAAATATCTGAGTAATATGAGTGTGTTATATCGCTGAATTCAGAATTTACTACAGAATCCAAAAAAAGATTGAAAAATCTGGGGTGCCATTTAAAAAAAAAATGGCGTTGGTGTCACGACGCTTTAATGGATGACGCCTACTGATGGATCTCTAAATAAGAGAACCCTTTGACATCGAAATCATCTGCTTTAACGAGGATATACACACAATTGATAATTTTTGTTTACCCTGTATGCTCCTTTCATTTGAGCTTCATTCGCTCGTGTCAATCAGATACTATTTGAGTTTTTCTTTCACCGACAGACCATCATTGTATTTTAACATTTCTCGATTTCAAAGTTAAACTATATAAGTAGATATTAGTTATCATTTTTCTAAGTGATATTAAGATTGAAACCTAAGTAAGTGCTGGTTATACTTCTTTTTTTTTATTTGAGTCAGATTACATAGAAATATTAGGGAGAATTTAAGGAGATTTTAATCGTTCTCCAAATTTTGGTTGAGAAGTTTTAGGTTTATACAAAAATAGAAATGCTGTTTTTGTTTCCAATAAAAACTTTGATGGAGATTTCAGAATTAATAAATACATTTGAAATCTACCTTTCCGGCTGGCTTCGCCATCGGTTTTTTTTATTTGTCATTTCTCGTTTACTCGTAAATCTCATACTATTTGCCTAATAGACAAATATTTTATTTCTCAATACTTTTTTTGATAAAATATCTGGACATACGATCTGTCCGTGATTCGCGAAATGGTTATTTCGATAATTTCAATAACAAACTTGAGTGAATAAGCTTATTTGATAATAATTAGTCAAGTCTAATTGCATTGCATAATCTCACATGGGAATATTATCGTTCATTAGCTTTTGTCAAATACGTAATTGCTTATTTCAACATACAGTATGAGGTATGTTAGTCGGAATAAGAATCGAGTATTGAAAAATGTTATCTCAGTGGGTACAATATCTTTCATTCCAGAAATCATCTACAAGAGGATATTTTTATTTCCACATTTAGTTTATTTGATTTACAAATTATATTTAAAAGATATTTCACATATCCCTGAAGCTTATGAACCAATTTTAATGAAACTTTGTGTTCCCAATGCTTTCAAATATCAATCTTTATTCAAATAACTACTTCAGCTATTTTTTATATTTTTGTACATTGAACTGAAGTTGTGGAATTAAAACCCCTATAAAGTTAGCAAAGCCACTAGCTCAAAAATCGATAAAACCAGGGCCAATATTTGTCGTGAATACAAAAAATTTGTCGCGCTTTTAGCTTTTTTTATAGGGGGTGGCTGTGCTAACTTAATATAGAGTTAGCACTACCACTATAGTAAATTTCCGAGTAAAAGTCAAATTTCAGAAATATTGTTGTTAAAATTTGTCGTATAATTGTCGAAATCCATTGAAAAAAAACTTTTTAACAAAAAACTAAACCGCCGAAAAAATCAACTGAAAAGCAAAAAATAAAATAAACCTTCTTAGTCTTAATGATAATTGAGCTGTTAAACTAATGCGAGTAACTAATTTTCCAAACAAACAATTATCGAAGATCATTCTATTACTTTGAAGAAGTAATTAAAACGCAGCTATGCATCTCGCTTCCATCATTTTACGCTTTACCTAATTTAATTGCTAGTTTGTTTGGCGCCGACTCTTAGTTACTCACATTAGTTTAGGAGCTCAATTATCATTAAGACTAAGAAGGTTTATTTTATTTTTTGCTTTTCAGTTGATTTTTTCGTCGGTTTAATTTTTTGTTAAAAAGTTTTTATTTTTCAATTTTTTGTGGCTGAAATCTACTAATTACTACCTACTTAGTTTTTTATTACTTCCAAAATACTTACCTAGCTTACTTCAACTATTAACTGTTGAATAATATGATTATCTACTTTAACTATTTATTGTTATATAATATAAATTATTTTTGAAAGTTCTGATTTGTTGATTTCATCACTTTGTATATACAGTAAAAACCGAATATAACGACATCGTTTATAACGACAGATCGGTTATAACAACCGAATGGCAAGGTCCCGGCCGAATCCATATAAACTAATAAGTACACATACCGCCTATAACGACATCGGATTCAGCGACATATCGCTTAAAACGACGAAACTTTATCGATATTCATCGGCTATTCATCGGCTATAACGACCAACCGTTTACCTATTGCAGCAAAACAAAACATTACGAACAATTTTCACCTTTATACTAATAATATGAAGGAATATTTTGCTATAGAACCTCTTTCCCGCTCTTTGCCATTTGACCTTGCATGTTTTACGACTTATTCAGTGCGATAGCTGACCGCGTGAATTACAGGTTGATTTTAAAACTTTTGGTTTAGATCGTGTGATTACGCGTTATTATGTCGCAAAAAAGAAATAGGAAAGTGTTTAATATTGAAGAATATTCACATATTATATGGAGATTAGAAAATGGCGAGTCAAATAGTGGAATTGCAAAGGAATGTGGAGTCTCACACTCTACGATATCAACGATTTGGAAGGATAGAGATAAAATGAAGGCTCTTTTCGAGAACAACTCTTTGAAAATTAAACGATCGAGGACATCTGAACATAAAGTTATTTGAAAGCAAGTTCATATGCATAACCTATCCCCATACTACAAACAGACATAATATATACATACATTCTTGTGTATATTGCTTATAACAACTATCGGACATAACGTCCGAAGTATACGGTCCCTTCAATGTCGTTATATCCGGTTTTTACTGTAATTCCATCCTTTCATAGAATGTAATTATTGTGACGGATGCAGGACGATCTGTCAATGTCAACTACATATGTGTGCCGATGTTCACAAGTGAAAAATCAATCATCCCCTATTTTACTATCCATCAGGGTGGATTATTCCATTCCAAATTGGAATATGATCAACTATGAGGTATACCCTATCTAATAAAAAAAGAATCATCCAAATCTGAAAACCCACTACAATGTTATGCCTGATAGAATCGGTTAACGGACCAAAATTCAGCGGGTGAACGATCAATATCCTCCATTTTGCTACCCTTAGGGATGGATTTTTTTGTTCAAATTGAAATGGGACCAACTTCGAAGTACACCCTATCCAATGAAAAAAGAATCATCGGAATCGAACTGCTCTGTGAAAAGTTATGCGTGATCATACATAAAAAAAAATATACGCGTCGACTAGAGAACCTCCTCCTTTTTGGTTTCGTCGGTTAAAAATGAAAATGCACTAAAATATATTTTAAACTAGTTGACCCGACAGACGTTGTCATGTCAATTTCTATATTCCCTTATTATTTTATTCCATCTAGATTATGCCTTTGATTCTGCCCACTTCCCTTTATCCCGTTTTCCATTTATCCCGTTTTTGCGTTATCTCGTTACCCAGTTATCCCGTTTTCTCGTTATCCCGTTTTCCCATTATCCCTTTTTCCCATTATCCCGTTTTCTCGTTATCCCGTTTTCCCATTATCCCTTTTTCCCATTATCCCGTTATCCCCAATTATTGCTTTCTCCCGTTATCCCATTATCCCGTTATTCCGTTTTCCTGTTATCTCGAATTTATTAGCCAAATTGGTCTAGCCGTTCTCAAGTTATGAACTTACCAACACAAACAGACATTCATTGTTATTATACAGGGTGTTTCATTGAATGCTGATCCTAAAGGGCGATAATCCTTCGATGATTTTGATAAAAATTCTTCATTCTTATTTCTGAGATACAGGATGTGGAAATTTAACAAAAAAATCAGTTCTTCCCCAATATCTCTGAAACCGCTTCGGCTTTTTTTTTTCAAGTGTGGTACATGTAAAGTATGCATAAAAATAAATGTTTTCCATGATAAAGGATTTCTTAATTTTTATCAGTGGCGTCCCTGTTAACATGCCCTGTCAAAATAATGCATTCATTTGCTTATCCCTATTCGATTTTTTCTCTTAGTCTTAATTTCACAATTGTGGTAACCAAAGGATCTTGGCAAGATTTTTATGATTTTATGGTATAGTATTTCTAATCCCAATTGGACCGACATAAAAAGTTTCGAGAAGGAATTCTCTTCCACACGACTGAACTTTTTTATGATTGTACCAGGAACGCTTTGAAAGTAAAAACACTGGTAGTATATAAATTTATCATTTGCCGCGTAGTGCATATGAACACTCCTCGTAGTGTTCTTATTTTTATTGCTGTTCCAATTGGGATTAGAATTACTATAACTATCATTTAGTTTTTGTAATGAGTACGCATAAAAATATATTTTTTATTTTTTAAAACAACTATTATGAACAAAAAATACCAAAATCAAATTAAGGGTTCAAAATGTCCGCCTTCTGCAAGTATGCACGCTTCAGCCCTCCTTGTCATTGACTCGCGTACTCTTTGGAAAATTCCTGGAGTATTCCTCATTGCTTCACAGGAAACTATTACGCGGTTTCGCAATTCTTCCTCAGTTAAAATTGGGTGACTGTACACCAAACTCTTAAGATGTCCCCAAACAATATAATCAAGACTGTTTAAGTCTGGGGATCTAGCTGGCCATGACTCTTTTCCCCCCGACCTATCCAGCGATTATGAAAGTTTTGGTTTAAATATTCGCTTGCCAGAGCACTAAAATGAGCAGCAACAGAAATTGTCAAATTATCTTCAAGAAATCGGCGATAATTATGTCCATTTAATCTGCGTGGTAAAAAAAGGTCCAATTAGGTAATCTCCAATAATTCCTGCCCAGATTTAATGATAATGCGGATTGCATGCAGATTTTCCTCGGTCCAAAAATGATTATTATGAAAATTTCTGATCCTGTTTTTAGTAAAACTAGCTTCGTCCGTGAATAAAATTTCCCTGTCAAATAAAGGATTTTCCGTAACTTCTTGGAGAAACCATTGGCAGAAATTCACTCGTAATGGAAAGTCTCGAGGAAGTAGAGCCTGAACCCGTTGAATGTGATAGGGATATAATAAATAATCATGAAGAATCCTCAAACTAGAATATGGGCGATATTCAAATTATTGGCAACTTGCCTCGTACTTATTTCAGGATTTTCGTCAATTGAATTTAAAACAGCTACCTCAATTGCTGGAGTTCTTGCAGTCCGATGTGCTCCTTTCGAGTGATGATTATTTGGCTCAAAACTTTCGATTTCACATAACCTTCTGTGGGTGCTTAAAATCGTTCGAGCATCAGAAACCATTCTATTTGGGAAGCGCTCTTGATACAGTCGCCTGGCTTCATATGCGTTCCCGTCAGCAAGCCCATACAAGTAATGCATGTCTGCTAATTCGGTACTTGTAAAATTTACCATGTTTTTTTTTAATAAACAAGTTTTTATAACGTAAATAATATCACGTATCTAGCTAAAAAAGTGTCAAAATTGTTTATGTCGAAAACAACGAAATGTGTTCTTAGCCATACTAGATGTTTCTAGCCCACAAGATAATCCTACTACTCTTCAACGGCTGATTTCGCATAGGGACAAGCAAATGAATGCATTTTATTTTCTAACTCAAAAACCGTTCGTTGGGCGAAAAAAAGGCAGGAGACCATTTTTATGAGAAGATAGAGGACAATTACAAAAATAATATGTATTTGGAAAAAAGACAGTGGCGTATCATTATTTTGATCAAAAATATGGCAGGGCATGTTAACAGGGACGCCACTGATGAAAATTAAGGGAAAACATGTTCTTTGCATGTTCCAAAATTGAAAAAAAAGCCAAAGTGGTTTCAGAGATAGGAGAACTGATCTGTTTGTTAAATTTCAACATCCTGTATCTCAGAAATAAAGCTGTCGCGGACCTATGTTCATATGAAGAATTTTTCTTAAAATCATCCCAGGATTATCGCCCTTTAGGATCAGCATTCAATTATGAAACACCCTGTATACTATATATTGTTACCCTGACCGGGATTCGTTCCTGTGACCTTATGCTTGGTGGGCGACAGTGTAACCGCTGAGCTATTTCCTCGTTGGGTAATAAATGACTCGATAGTCTTTTTCTTCGCCAAATTTCTCAAATAGCCGAATTTTATAATTTCTGTATCAACCATCCTCGTGCTATTACGAACATTAAAAAAATGCCAAATCGGCCCAGCCGTTCTCACGTTTTGCGCTTACAAAGAATCGATATTCATTTTTATTATATAGATCAACTTATAATTGTTGAATCTCAACGCAATTTATGAAAAGAATTGAAATGGGACACCTTGTATATCATCATGTTTGCAACTGTGTTTATATCATGTGTTATCTACATATGCTCGAAATTCGTGGAAACGGTGGGCGCATTCGACTTAGTGCTTTATTTATATTTATTTCCCGTGATATCGTTAATCTCGCGAGGAACTAGAAACGAATGGAGTTTGATTTGTTTAATATTTTCGGTCGTCGGTGTTTGGGAAAGCTTGCCAGATTACCGTCACATCAAATAACATAAGATTTTATCATTATGCATATTCAACTTTGTACCTCCATGACTTACAAAATTCGCAGTTTAGTCACATGACAATTTATTTGAGTCTGCTTGTTCTGCGTAAATATTTGTTTTCCAAATGACATTTATGTTAAGGTTGACGTTTTTACACGCTTTATATTAGCTTCACTTGTATGTTTGTTTGTTTGTAACCGACTCCTTTGGGCGCGATTTTGACCCACTTCCAGACGTCCGAATGATTTGAAATTTGGCAGGTGTACATAATTCCGGTGACAATGAATTAAGAAATTTTTGTGTGAAGAAAAAACAAAATGGCGGCTCCAATATGGCGTACGAGTTTTGTGATTATGGTCCGATTCGCTTCAAAATTGGTATCCGAAAGTTTTTGTGGTCGGAGATTATGATTCTTCCGTCAAAATTGAAAAATTCAAGATGGCGGCTCCAAAATGGTGGACGAGTTTTGTGATTATGGTCTGATTCTATTCAAAATTGGTATGTGGAGGTTTTTGGGGTCAAATATTTGATTCTTTTATGAAAATTTGAAAATTCAAGATGGCGGCTTTAAAATGGCGGCCGAGTTTTGTGATTATGGTCCGATTTGCTTCAAATTTGGTATCTGAGGGTTTTTGGGGTCGAGATTATGATTCTTTTGTTAAAATTGAAAAATTCAAGATGGCGGCTCCAAAATGGTGGCGAGTTTTGTGATTATAGTCTGATTCTATTCAAAATTGGTATGTGGGGGTTTTTGGGGTCGAATCTTATGATTCTTATGAAAAAATTGATAAATTCAAGATGGCGGCTTTAAAATGGCGGCTGAGTTTTGTGATTATGGTCTGATTTTATTCAAAATTGGTATGTGGGGGTTTTTGGGGTCGAATATTATGATTCTTTTGTAAAAATTGGAAAATTCAAGATGGCGGCTTCAAAATGGCGGCCGAGTTTTGTGATTATGGTCTGATTCTATTCAAAATTGATATGTGGGGGTTTTTGGGGTCGAATATTATGATTATCTAATTTGATAAGATTATTCCATTTTTCAATTTGCAAAAAATTAATAAAAATAATAGTTAAAAAAAACTAAAGAAACACGCTTTTATAAATAAACCACACTAAAAAGTAGGAAATAAATAATAGTTTAAAAAAACTAAAAAACACGCTTTAATAGACTAAAAAAATAGAAAATAAGAAAAAATGTATTTTATTTTAAAAAAAGCGTGGGGTGCATGGCATCAATAATTATATAGTACATTACACACCGAGGCGATACCATGCACCCCACGCTTTTTAAAAAATAAAATACATTTTTTTCTTATTTATTCCGTCAAGTTCAGTCGTCAGTACCATGGTTACGTATTGAACGTAACATGTCCTATAGTTTTTGCGTTTGGACAAAAATTACATGTGCTTTTTTGGTACTAGTAGGTCATCTGTGAAATAATCGTTTAACAACTTCTAAATTGTAGTTTGCACACCTCACTTCGTATAAACATCAATAAAAACAATACTTTTTTTGGGTAATTTGTTCACTAAATTATTGCCAACCATCTAAACATAGTTTAAAACTATTTATTGTTATTCAGTCATAAATTATAAACAATGTGAATATTGAAAACTTTACGTGCTCCCAACAAGCTAAACAAATATCGACTTATGTCGTACTTGAAATATTTCTCATGTTAGCATGATCAGAGAGGTCCAAAAATTGTGTGTCAAATTTGTTACCTTCATCTTAATCCGAACGGTTACCATATCAGTCGTTTCTCACTTCATCTTCAGAAATTTCATCTTCATCCGATTGAAATGTTAATATCATAATATTGGTATGAAATCGCGACGTTCGTGCGGTAGATCATTAATTACAAAAACGTTTGCAAAGACATTTTCCCCGCTCTGGTTGATTTCTTCTTTTCAAACTCCTTCCCAGTTACCTTCCATTTTCACCCATGTTTCTCTTCTGCAAAAATGTTATTATGGTATACAGTGCGCGTCAAAAATATGGAACAAATTCGATATTTCGCAAGCCATGTACTTTTGACAAAAATCCTGAAATAGGTCGATTTTTATTTTAAAATGCCGATTTTTTAATGTATATTCTAAAGAGGTTATGTCACTGGTTTTGACATGGTGACGAAATCGGTAATTTTTTTAAATTGGAATAGATGTATTGTGATACCTCATCTGAAAGGCCTTTCAATACTGCATTCAATGATAATAATTAATTAGATATTTTTTTACAGGGTGAACAAAAATTAATATTTTATTTCAATAAGAGAATAACTTTATATCCAACAAAATAGAACAGTTGAATGAGATGTTTGAAATGCCATCCACCAGTCTCTTGACAATAAGCAAATCTACGGACACATTCCTCTTGCACATTGCGAATAACTTCCGGAGTAATTCTGTTAATTTCGATCCTAATTCGATTTTTCAACTCTTGTAGATTTTGCGGCCTATCTACATAGACCTTCGATTTCAAATAACCCCACAAGAAAAAATCCAGGGGCGTAAGATCTGGAGGTCCTGGGGGGCCACTCTATCGGTCCGCGTCTACCAATCCACCTCCTAGGAAAACAGTTATTCAAAAACTCGTGAACATCACGTGCATAGTGCGGGGGTGTACCATCTTGTTGCAACCAAATACTTTCATTTGGTGAGTTAGGATTGTTGGCGTTTGGAGAAGTATCGGCAAGGCTAGGTATGAGTTCATTTCTTAAAAAATTCCAAGTAACGCTCCCGTGTGAGATTTCCTTCGAAAAAATACGGGCCAATTATCCTGTCGTTTATTATCCCTGCCCAAACATTGACTTTCTGAGGGTATTGAGTATGCCCGTCCATCATCCAGTGAGGATTATCCCTACTCCAATATCTGCAATTCTGACGATTTACTGAACCATTTAGGCAAAACGTAGCCTCATCGGAAAACAGAATTTGTTTTATAAAACGTGGATTGCGGTTACACAAATCCTGCATTATTTCACAGAACTCCACACGGCGATCGGGATCATCATCATTGAGTTGTTGATGTAGCTGTACTTTGTACGGATGGTACTTTTCTGCTTTTAGAATACGTAATACAGAACTTTGGGATATGTCAAGGTCTGCTGCAATTTGTCGGAAGTATTGTGAGGATTATTCTCTACACCCAATAGAACATCAAGTTTCCGTTTTCTTATATTTTAGGACGTCCAGCATTCGGAATATGTTTGACATGACCAGTTTTCTAATTTTTTCAATCTTACTGACTGTTGAACGACTGATAGGTCTATTTGGATACTTCGCATTGAACAAGTCGCATACCTCTTGCTGAGTTCTGGTTCTATCTCCGCATCCAATAAAAATTAAAATTTTTATGCGTGGGGTTTTACTTAAAGTAGCCATAGTTTACTTTTAGAACCTTTTCACTTAGAATTTGTGGAGAATATTTGTTGATATTTCAACTGACATTTATTTGACACTAACTTGCCTATTATGGCATTAATTTGTGATTGTCTTTTGTTTCCATTTCAGACTAGGAAATTGCTAACTATTAATATTTGGAAAGGATCCATTGGTGAAGTAGAGCACTGACTCACTAGTCTGCCAGGGCAGTCTAAGGGATTAGAGCCTTGGCTCAAAAAAGTAAAATTTTGCATTTTTAACACGCTTTATTATCTTTACTTCTAACTAAATAACTCACAATGTAATAAAAATCTTCGAAGTAAATATCCACCCACTTCCAATTTTCCGAATAATCTGAAATTTGTCACAATATCAAGGACCGATGACAATACAAGAAATTTCATCTTCATAATGTAATAATAATAAAAATATATTTTTCCAAACGCCAACAATCCTAACTCACCAAATGAAAGTATTTGGTTGCAACAAGATGGTGCACCCCGCACTATGCACGTGATGTTGCGAGTTTTTGAATAACTGTTTTCCTAGGAGGTGGATTGGTAGACGCGAACCGATAGAGTGGCCTCTAAGATTTCCAGATCTTACGCCCCTGGATTTTTTCTTGTGGAGTTATTTGAAATCGAAGGTCTATGTAGATAGGCCGCAAAATCTACAAGAGCTGAAAAATCGAATTGGGATCGAAATTAACAGAATTACTCAGGAAGTTATTCGCAATTCGCAAGAGGGATGTGTCCGTAGATTTGCTTATTGTCAAGAGACTGGTGGATGGCATTTCGAACATCTTATTTAACTGTTCTATTTTGTTGGATATAAAGATATTCTCTTATTGAAATAAAATATTAATTTTTGTTCACCCTGTGAAAAAATATCTAATTAATTATTATTATTGAATGCAGTATTGAAAGGCCTTTCAGATGAGGTATCACGAGACATCTATTCCAATTTAAAAAAATTACCGATTACGTCACCATGTCAAAACCAGTGACATAACCTCTTTAGAATATACATAAAAAAATCGGCATTTTAAAATAAAAATCAACCTATTTCAGGATTTTTGTCAAAAGTACATGGCTTGCGAAATATCGAATTTGTTCCATAATTTTGACGCGCACTGTATAACACAAGTATAACAAGAATGCAAGCACAAAGCTTCGAGCAGACACAACACATTTCAAGATTAGCTTGCATTAATTTCCAAACGATCAGAAGAGAAACAGTATATCAAAACTGACCCTTACAAATTCTGGCAAATCGTTGAAAAAAAAAAGAAACACTCGCCTTCCATACCTTTAACAATGGTCTATAATGGTATCGAACATAATGATCCCGTAAGCATAGCAAATGCATTTGTAGAGTCCTTCGCTACACCCGGTCAAACCATACCAATACCCTGTCAACTTATCGAATGATGCTTTAATTATTACCGAATTTTCTGAAAGTGTGGAGTTTGTGAAGCTCTCAAAAAAATCAAGTCAAAAACTACAATGGAACCTGATAAAATACCTGCTTTTTTATTAATGACCGTTGACATATTTTTCAACCTTTCATTGAAATACCAACAGTTATTCCCTGATGTTTTGAGACAGCCTAAGCTAATGCAAAAAAGGTGATAAACATGACGACAAAAACTATCGGCCGATTACAGTAGCTAATAATTTCTCAAAATCTTTTGAAATCCCGCTCAATAAACCACTTTTTAATCACGTCAAATAATTAAATTACCGAGTTTCAAGATCACCTTCAATAAAATGTTTTTCGACCCATATAAATAAAATCACTAATGCATGTTCTTTGGCTACTGCATGGAACCCAGAGATCTTCCGGACGTTATGACTCAGCGTTGTTTTCAATTGCTGTATCATGTCGTTTGTAAATTAATTTCGTGGATTGATACACTAACGATACAAATATCTTTTGGGTGTT
>JAFIRS010008217.1:0-18705 GCA_018342105.1 Gonioctena quinquepunctata
GAATATTATTTTTATTGGGAAAATAAAGAAGCATAATTGTTTAGGGTTGATAAAAATGTATAAAACGAAAAAAAGGCAGAAAACAAGTTTTAATAAACAACATATATTTTCTTTAGAATTCTATTTAATAAGTTTCTATTATTCCAAATTTCAACCTGTATATTATTCCAAATTTCAATTCTTCTCAAAATTCCAAACAAAATTTATTTGGCACATCATATCCTAAATTTAACCGTTTTCGAGATATCGTATTTTGAAAATAACCTCATTAGGATTATACAAAAATATTTTTGTCCATTAAGTTTATAGTCAATCAAGTTACCTTTGAAAGTTTTCAGCTCCATAACAACGCCGCATCGTTCTTTGTCTAACAGTGATGATCTTGATAAACATATCAAAAAAATACATTTAGGTGAATAATTTTCGCGCAAAAATGGCACGTTTAAGTGAAACCAAGCGTTTTGAAATTTTAATGATCATAGGATATGGTAATAGACGACGAAGTTGTGATCAAGTAGTGGATATTTTTAATGAATTGCATCCCGATCGGGAACCTCTTTCTAAATCAACCATTTCAAAAACATTGCAGCGTTTTCGTGAATCTGGAGGTGTCAAAGATCGACCAAAAAGTGAAAGACCAGTAAGCGTTACAAATGAAGAAAATTCTTCGAATGTCATGATAGATGTGGTGGAAAATCCAATAAATTCGGCTCTAAATCATAACATGAGTCGATATTCCATTCAAAAAATTTGCATCCATATGAAATTCATTTGTTGCATGAATTGAGTGAAGACGATTTTGATGGTAGAATCGAGTTCTGTGAAGTTATTATGGATAAATCAAACACGTCATATTACCCTATTTTATGAACGGAAATTTGAACTCTGAACGATATTTAATACTTTTGCAGGAGCATATCATTCCCGAGCGTGGACGATTATTCCCGAACAATAACAATCCCAATTTTCCGACAGAACAAATATGGTTTCAACAAGATGGGGCTCCTCCACATTTTGGACGTGTGGTACGGGCATATCTAGATGAAACTTTTCCTGTTAAATAGATTGGACGCTGGGGGGCAATTGAATGGCCGGGAGACCTAGCCCGATATAACCCTACTTGAGTTTTTTCTATGGGAATACTCAAAAAATGTAGTCTACAAAAATAGGCCGCAAAATATCGAAGAGTTGCAAGAAAGGTTAAGGAATGAAATTTCCACCATTCCTCCGAACATTATTTTAGATTCACTAGGATATTTAGTTCAGCGAATTCATTACTGTCAGGAGGTATATGGTAAACATTTTGAGCACCTTATCAAATAGAATTCCGAAGAAAATATTTGTTGTTTTTTGAAACTTTTTTCTGACTTTTTTTCGGGCATAACTATTGTTTTTATAAAAAAGGACATTTATCAAAAAATTATTTTTTTTCGTTTTATGCATTTTTATCAACCCTGAATGATTATGCTTTTTTATTTTGTCTAAAAAAATTATAATTAAAATTGAATCATATCCATAATACTCCACCTTTTAATATCATTTCGGACTGTTTTTTTAAATTGAAGAGTAAATAGTTATTTTTAAAATTTGTATCTAGAAAACGGTTGAATTTAGGATATGATGTGCAATATTAATTTCATTAAGAATTCTGGAAAAAATTTAAATATGTTGTAATGAAGAAACAGTAACTTTGTTTCGTCATGACTTTTTGATGATCCTGTCACTTCATTTTTTATTGTAATAGATTTTAAAAAACTCTAAAACTTTTGTATCCTAACATTTTTTGCTAGCCATCTTACTTTAGGAGATAGTCGACCGTTTTTATACATATCAGCATACATATATAGGTCTCCAAAAAATTGGTTGTTTAGACAAGTATAGATATTTAAGTTTTGTAGAAAATACACGGAACAGTAAAAGAGTATAACTATCTTATCAACACTCACATAGATAGTATACTACTAATTGCAAAAAGCGTTGTAGTGCAAACAGTGGCTGTAAAAAAGTCGGATTATTCCGATTAACAGTATGTACCAATTGTCAAGGCCAGTCTTGCTCCAATGTTGGATTAAATGCATCAAATGAGAATTCTTATGATATCAATGAGGAGACAACTGCATCTTTCTTGGAACAATTTACAGATATCCAGTAAGAAGAAAGCGAAAAAGATTATCATTTAAAGATTATCGTCAGACTAAAATTTTCCTAAAATCGATAGTAACATGTTCCACTTTAATCATTCCACATAGTACCATTTTTCAATCTAATAAAACTGAATCATGATAGATCGTGGAGTATGCCTATCGGAAAAATCACGTAAAAAAAAGGCACGTACACTACCTTACAGGTGGTGTGGAAATGTGTGAATATCTTCAACTTTTCGAATCGCAATATCTCAGGATTGGTGATTCGTAGGAAAAAAATGTCAATACAATTTTTGTAGACAATTGCATGATCTACGTATTTCTGGTTATCTATCTATCGTTACGATTACATTTACCGTTAACGAGAAAAATGCAAAAAACCAATGCTTTTGACCTTTGACCTTGAATGATTTTTTTAGTAAACGGAGGATCAGTGAGGGTATTTGATATTTTATTTGTAAATGCTTCCACAGACGATAAGATTGATATCGCTACATGTCGCGATACAACTGGCGATACGAGTATATGTGATTGAGACGATGACACTGATACCATCATACTGATACAACCACACACGCGATGAAATTTGTACCGCTACCACGGTATCATGCAACATGTAGCGATACTGATATCATCCTCTGTGGGCGCTTTAATAGTGGACCTGAGACCTGTACCAATTTCCAGCTCTATGCGAATTATTGTTAGTTGACATTTTTATTTCGACTGGGGTATATTAACATTATGCTGAATCTGGGCCAAAAAAAAACAGGTGTGTAACAATATAACGGGGCCTTTGAGGCTTTGGTTTTATTAATGTTCAATTCCTCTTTATTTCCAATAGCCAGTAAAATATAATTTTTTTTTGTGATCGAGACTTTTTTTAGATTAGACAGTTCAGAATACTCACCAATTGTCGGATCATTTTGAATGATTCCTATCCATGCATCCACAGAAACGTAAAGAACACAAAGGATAAAAATTGTATAGACTCCCATATTGTCGTTTTCAACTCTTGTCGATTTCTGCTGGAATTTGTTCATTCTCGAATGTAAAATTGTGATAACCTCTAGCCCGGAATTCACAATGATATCACAATTATTTAGTACTAAAAATAAAAACATTCATTCGAAATGAGCTCGTTGAATATTGATAGGTATTGTTGGCTAATTGGGGCTTTCCAAACATCTATAAACTCGATGTTATTTTTTTAACTTTTATGAAACAATCAATGCATATATCAAAAAATTCACAAACATGTTACAGAAGACTCTTGATTACCTATCTGATGGAAAAAAAACACGATTTTTGCATGTTCGAAGTATTATTGAAAAGTATTATGGAACGTGTTTACATCCTCAGAGCAGGTTTTAGCTGAAATTAATAAATGCAATGATGAATCACTACCTATTCAATGATGCATTCAATTGATACAATACGTGGAATCTTATTGCATCTCATTACATTCTTCATGCCAGTAAATTTGTTTGATTCACTTGTTCTATTCCGTTTAAAAATAACGGAAAAAAATAAGATTGACAGTGGTATGTATTATTTGTTTGTTCTCCTATACAGGGTGTTAGTGAACAAGTGCGACAAACTTCAGGGGGTGATTCTACATGAAAAAATAATGAGAGTTTGTTTCATAACTTTTGTCCGCAAATGCTTCGTTTTCCGAGATACGGGGTGTTGAAGTTTTTCTTAAAAACTGACTATTTATTTATTGCTCTGAAACCGGTTGAGATATGCAGAAGAAATTTGATGAGTGTCAAAAGGTAGTTATTGCGCATTTTTTGACATGCAATTAGGAATTTTATGTTCATTATTGGCGCACATACGGGTGATGATCTCACTTTTTTACAGAAAAAAATGATACGCCACTGAGATATTCCAAATAAAAAACCATTTTTGAATTTCTCGTAAAATTTTTGACAAACACTGCCTTCTTTTCGTATGGGGTGCCGTTTTTATAGATAAAAATAAAACATCCTAACGCGTATTTGTCATTACTTCAATACATTATCTAGTAGCGATGCTAGTAGGCTACTGTCAACATTATGTCACATACGAATAATTCAACGAAATGTCAAATTAGCGTTTCTTCATTTTCAAGCTTTCACTTTGATATAATAATGATGATGATAAGTAATTAATTTTTTTTTATCGAAAAGAATGGCAGATTATACAAATAAAGAATTGTCAGACATGCATTTTGTCTATGGTCGAAGTAATGGAAATGGTCGGCAAGCTCGACGATTGTATGCTGAATTGTATCCAGGACGTGGGGTACTCCATCACACAATATTTGCTCGTCTTCACCAACGTTTACGCGAAAAAAGTACATTTAAGAAACAAACGGCTGACTGCGGGCGCCCTCGAGAAGTACGAATTGTGCAACTAGAAGAAGCAATTCTCGAGTTAATTGCGGAGTCACCTGAAACAAGTTCTCGAAAAATCGTCAACATAGTGAATGTAAGCAACTTCACTGTATTTAAAATACTTAAAGAACAGCAATTGTATTCGTTTCATATTCAACGTGTGCAAGCTCTACTACCTAGAGACTTTTTTCCGCGCCTAGCTTTTTGCCATTGGATTCTTCATCAAATCGCTAAAATTCATAATTTTTCAAATGGCTTTTTGTTTACTGACGAGGCTGATTTTGAACGACACTGTATACGAAATATCCATAACAATCACCTCTGGGCTGAGAAAAATGCACATGGAATCTTTGAAAATCATTTTCAGCATCAGTTTCCAGTGAATGTATGGCTTGGGGTACTTGATAATCATTTGATCGGTCCATATTACCTCCCACAACGACTATCAGGCGACACTTACCTTGATTGCCCACAGGAAGAGTTACCTGTTATTCTTAAAGAAATTCCTCTACAGCTGAGATTGAGATACAGTATATCCAAATCGTTGGATAGGTAGGGGAGGTATGGAATATTGGCCTGCTCGATCTCCGGATTTAAATCCTCTAGATTTTTGCATTTGAGGTTTACTCAAGTCATTAGTTTATTCCACACCCGTCGAAAATGTTGAAGACCTGAGGAATCGAATTATAGCCGGCTGTGAGGCAATAAGAAATACACCAGGAATATTTGCGCGAATATGACAATCAATGAGGCGAAGAGTTGAATCTTGTTTCACGTCTGAGGGAGGTCATTTTGAACATTTGTTGTAGCTTTGCGCCTATTCATTTATTGGTGTTATTTTCTGTTATTGTTCTGGTTCAACGTTATTGTATTAGATAGTTCTTGATAATGTATTAAAGAAATGAAAAATACGCGTTGAGATGTTTTATTTTTTTTGCATAAAAACGGCGCCCCATACGAAAAAAGGGCAGAAGACATCTTCAGTCACAAATTGAACGAGGGATTGAAAAAAAATTGAGATCATCACCCGTATGCGCGCCAATGATGAACATAAAATGCCTAATTGCATGTTAAATAATGCGCAATAACTACCTTTCGAAACTCACCAAATTTCATTTGCATATTTCGACCGGTTTCAGAGCAATAAATAAATAGTCAGCATTTGCGGACAAAAGTTATAAAGCAAACTGACATTATTTTTCCATGCAAAATTACCCCCTGAAGTTTGTCGCACTTATTCACCAACACCCTGTATATGTACACAAATTGATATATCATTATTCGTTCATAATAGTAAGTCGTAAGAATTGCCGTACATTTTTTCTACTCGTTAAGAAAGTGACACTTCATAGACGTGCATCACAATATTTCAACTGTCAAAAAAAAGGAGGACAATCAATTTTTGTATCGTTTCTTACTGAACTTTACACATGTGTTGAGATCAGGAATGCATGGAAACGCTTGAAGACTACAAGCCCCGTCCAATTTTGGGGAAGTCATGTGACCCAGCATGAATTATTTTCAGAATTATTGTACATACGAATCAACACCTCTAGGCACTGTGCCGTCAGTTGTGAGCGGTGCAGATGAGTACGCAGGTAAAAGAAACTCTCCATCGAGGGAAGAGATATTTTGACAAAATATTTTTGAACGGCATTTCATAAGTTGATAGATCATTGAAAAATAATCAAGTAGGACCTACTGCCTTACAAAAATACCGGTACTAAAACCACGAAAAAAAATATTTCCCGCAAAATTTTTGCCCCCAATATAGGTGATTTACTACTGTACGGCGTTAGTATAATTAGATATTTATAACTACGTAGATTCAGTTTTCAGCAACGCCGTACATATTTGCCCCGCACGTAACCCCCTATCCCTAACTAGTATAGTTGGGGCCATTTGATGCAACACCAAATTCAATGATCTGAATACTATTTCATGAAACGATTTCATTTTGTAGCTGCCTCTGGAAAATTTATTTTCCTCTGAAAACGATAATTTTACGGTCAACATTTTATTTACGGTATGAATATATTTTATTAGTCAAGTATAACAATAATCAATGAAAACTATATGCCGTATTAAGAAATGGTTCTATATGACTGGAAAAGTATTTTTCCTAATTTTGACATTTAAAGTGACACTTTTCGAAACTCGGTGACGTTATCAAATGAGTGTAGTTGAGAAGGTATGCGTACTTGTTAGTTCGAAAGCGAGGCCCTTAACAGGTAGCAGGTACAAAAGTGCATAGAATACTTTCTTACTGACGTTAAACTATGGTAATGCTTGTTTGAAGGTTGTGGTAATGCGTTTGACAATTAACGTTTTCCGGTGGCCAAGCGGTCTAAGGCGCTAGACTAAGCTCTGGATCTCAAAAGTAAGCGTGGGTTCGAATCCCCACGCATAACGATTTTTTTTTATTCATCACTTTGAAATTGAGAAATGGTTTGTTTTTATTTATTTTAATATTGATCGTCGTTGAATATAAAAATTATTTTTCAATTTCTAGTGCGTTAAAAGCGTGCTCTTCAGTTTTTTTGAAAATATATTTTTTATATGTCTAACTTGAAAGAGGATCACATTATATCAAAATTGGAAAAAATATTTTGTGGAACACGTTGGGAAACACTATTTTTCGTAACTCTCTTTTGCGGAACTTCGCTCGCTCGTTTCGCAGAAACTCGCTCATAACGCAAAATAGTGCTTTTCCCAACTGGTTGCACAAATAACTATTGTCACCCCAAACATTTATTTTAATCTCACAACTCTTTTCCTCTCCATAAATGAAATTTATTACAAAACACTGGTTAAATGATTCAATTTCTAGTATTAATTAGATCAAGTTTTCAGCAAAGCCGTACTCATCTACTGGTACAGTGTTGAGAAAACCTGAGGGAAACTCTTACTCAGGACGCTGAGCGGGAGAGCATCCAAGGTGCTCATACGCACACATATACATTTCTGGCTACATCATTTCAGTGTTGCCGATTGGCAAATTATTATCCGATGTGCGTATAATTTTTGAATCCTGAAATTTTTCGGTAAAAAAACTTTTGTCTTAAAATGATTATAAAGTAATGAATATTCATTTTTACTGATTTTTTTGTTTATTTTTTTAACTTGTCATAAGTGATTGAAAGATAACTTTTTCTATTATTTTCATCATAAAATGATTTGTATCAGAATGCGAAAATGAGCTCAATTCTGATGCAGATACTCGGAAACTGAATGCGATAGTGAAAGTGCTGATGAAGAATGAAGTTAAATTTGTTTTTTACCTAAGATTTATATTTTGTTACTTTGTTCTCTTACTTTCACAAACCATGATTATAATTGATAAAAACTTAATTTTATTTGCAGTAATAAAGTTTAGAAAGTTTACGGAAGTTTTTTTTTTGGGAAATTTTAAAATTTAAATTTTTATGCATTTTTATTCAATTTTTCAATCAACAATCCTATAGTACTGTTGATTTTAGTATTTTTTCTGTAACAAGAGCCGCCAGTTATAAAATAGTTTATTTCAGAAATTTATAAGATTTTTGAATTGCACTGTGATTTATCAGAGGAGTATTTCTTAGAATATTATTGTTTTTTTATTTTCCAAACATATCAAAACAAAATGATGCCATACATTTTCAATTTGAGGATTTCTCACTGCTGATGAGATTGTGCATTATGTTTTACGGAATGTCAGGGTAATAAATTTTCGTAGCACATTCACAAAATTTTATTGGCATTATAAAATAATGAATGAGAATTACAATGCCGTTCATATCAGATGGAACATTATTGAAATATATATGCTTCTTCTCATTTCAATGTACATTATTCTACTGTACCTTACAATCTTTGCATTTTACTTTCTTTACTTTGTCGTTTTTTTTAAATACCCCATTTTAATCTCAATCTCAATAAGAATTTTCCATAGATTCTGTTAAATAATACAAAGATTCGAAGTATCAGAGGAAAAGAAAAGACAAGTACAAGTACAAAAGAAAAGACAAGTACAAAATTTAATTATAATAATTCAATAATAATAATCCAAATACGATATACTTGAATTTACTAGCAATATTAAAAATAAAACTTCAGGTTTAACTTGGTCTCGTACAAATGATAAGCTTCTGAATAACATTACGTAAATACCATCAAGTCTAAGTTTACTAAGCGTTCAGTTTTATCTATAATCGCAATAATTTTGATCCCTTTGGTCTAGTGAGTCTCTGTACAATATAAGCAAAAATGTTTATGCAACATCTATGGACAGATAAAATCAGTTGGGATGAACCAATTTCATGCGCCACACTAGAAACGTTGACAAAATTTGAAAGCAAACTTCCATTATTGAACAATATTGAAATAAACAGGCAAGCAATTATAAAGGACACCATGACAGTCCATTTACACGGTTTCGCTGATTGCTTGTATTCACTTAAGAGAAGTATAGATTTGCATGGCGAATGTCAAACTACCTTTTTATGTGCCAAGTCAAACGTTGCATCAATAAGGACAGTCACAATTCCTCGCTTGGATATGTGTGCAGCTTTGCTATTTGCAAAACTATATGACAAGGTGGAGGCTTCTATGAAAATGGTTTTTGAGTTATCTATTCTCGGGTCAGATTCCACTGTCTCTTTAGCATAGATAAGTACCACTTCTAGCCTATTGAAAACCTTTACAGAGTATAGGGTATCAGAAATTCAATGTCTAACAGAAGACGCTCAATGGAGACACACTCCCACTTACGACAACCCTGCATATCATATCCAGAGGAATATATCCCAGTGAAATATTGGTTTCAGTATTATGGTGGCATGGACCTTCATGGCTCCTTGAATATTCATCATATTGGCCTAGAATTACAAATCAAATCGTTGATTTGCCCGACCTCAAATCTCATGTCCTCATCAATACTTCCGCTCCTGAATTAGGTCTTCCATTTGGGAGGTTTTCATTATTTTCTAGAATGCAGAGAACTACTGCCTCTATTTTGAAATTCAAATACAATTGTTAGCATACAGTATTAGAGTTGACCACGCCTTTGAACTATTTGATAAGAATCAGTCAACAAGATTCATTCCACACGGAAATTCAATTCTCACAGAAAAACCAAACTATTAAATCTAACAGCGCATTATTAGCACTCAATCCCTTTTCACATACCGACAATATTTTGAGGGTTGGAGGCAGATTAAGATATTCCCAATTTTCATTTGATGAAAAACATCCTATTTTGATTCACTCCAAACACCATTTCACTTAACTATTATTTATGCATGAGCACAAACTCCTTTTGCATGGCGGTCCTCAACTTCTTTTGGAATCAATGAGAGACGTCTATCGGTCTACATCAGGCAGAAATTTGGCTCGTAAAACGGTTAAGAATTGTATAATATGTTTCAAATTTAGATCAAAAATTATTCAGCCAATCATGACAGATTTGCCACCGGAACGAGTTTGTCCCGCTAGCGCATTCACGATTGTAGGGATCGACTATGCAAGTACTTCCATTATTAAAGATGGAAAGGGAATGGGCTGCCGTTGAACAAGTGCTATATGGGTTTATTTGTATGCCTATCCACAAAAGCGGTGCATTTGGAACTAATTTCCAGCCTATCTTCCAAAGCGTTTATTCAAGCTTCAGTTTTTCGAACGAAACTGCGATAAACTTGTCAACTTTGCCTCTTCTCAGAATGTTGAGTGGAGTTTTATACGTCCCTACTCCCCCCATTTTGGCGGACTATGGGAGGCTGTCGTTTAAAGTGTCAAGCATCATTTGAAAAGTGTTCTTCCCAATAATCCTTTATTATTTGAAGAATTTTCCACTATTCTCTCGCAAATAGAAGCAATTCCTAATTCGCCTCCCCTTTGCCCTTTAAGCTCTGACCCAAACGATTTTGGCCCCTCAACCCCTCATTTCGTGATTGGAAATCCGCTTATCTCCGCACCAGACCAAGATCTCAGTGACTGAGTATGAACCGTTTATCCAGATTCCAACGCCTTCAGCAAACGAGTCAGCATTTTTTTAATCGCTGAGAAGTGGACTGGAATGGAAGACAAACCGAGGTGCTTTGGTCGAAAGTTAGGTTATAATGAAATAGTGTTGATATTAGGAGAACATACTTTGCCAACACAGTGGATCCTTGGAAGGGTATGCGAGCTTCATGCGGGCCCAGACGGAGTATCCGGAGTCGAATCAATTGAGACACGTTCAGCAATTGTCGAAAGGTGGTTCCAGAAAATTTGCTCACTTCCTATTTCGGCTTGAAAGTTGCTTCTTTCAACGCGGGGCGATTGTTTGCGCCACTAAGTACCCACGTCTGGCGAAAAGAGAGGGAGGATGACTTCTGTCATTCGTTACAGAGACACTGACAGATGTGTTACATGTTTTTTCGTTCGGTCACCAATTCCCTATTATATTGTTCATTTTTCAATCAACCTTCTGGAACACGCGTGACAATTTTCAACAGGAGTACACGTGCCGGACTGAGAGTCCGCAACTCGAGAAATAGTAGTTTTTCAACCAATGAAACCTTGTATGTGAATGATCAAGAAAAAACAAGTATTATTGAACATTTTTATTCAATCATTACCATTTTTAATACATTCTGAACATATAAAAGTACAATGTTTCAGACACATATATTCTTCACGACTTATGCAAGAGTATTTGGTAGGTCGATGTTTTTTTCGGTCGCAAAAACCACAACGGCCTCGTTTGAGAACATTGTTTCCATTCACTGCTGCTAGACGTTGTTTTGGTTCCTCATATTCAATTAGTTCTCTGATTCTTGATGATATCTGTCTTGGCAAGCAAGTCAGTTGAGCCCGTTTACGTAAATGATTGTCTACTAATTGAAAAGAAAAATTTTGCAAAAACTCTCTCCTCATAGTATTGGGACTGTTAAACTTGTGAATCACCATTGTATTGATACCAACAACATTTAGCAAACAATAAAATACGACTTATGTCCATTTTCGGGTATTTCTTGCACAATCATATGAAGCGCAAAGTTTGTCAACTGTTTCGACGCCATCATTAGTATTATTATAGTCCATAATCATTTCTGGTTTTCCTGTAATCGGGTCAATGTTGTCGTCATGATGTAGGTTGGATACTAATAATACACTCTTATTGGGTTTGGGTCTGTAGGAAACCAGCGTTACATGTTCACGAAAAGCAAACATACCAGATTGAACAGGTCGCGTTTAAACATAACTGGAAAATTCTTCTGGTAACTCTCTTTTATTCTTACGGATTGTACCAAGCAATGTTAGTTGCTTAGAGCGGAGCGATTCTAATAACGGTATACTGGTAAACCAGTTGTCGGCTGTAATATTTCGTCCAGAGCCATTTATACATTCACAGAGTCTCTCAACTACAGCACTTGGAGCAGTGTTGACAGCATAAGGACCATCTGGCTGCTTTCCGACATAAACTTCCAGATTACACACAAAATAACACTTTGCGTCCACTAAGGCAAAAAGCTTTATACCATACTTGTTTGGCTTCTTGAGAATATATTGCCTGAAGTCACAGCGCCCTCGGAAAGCCGCCAATATTTCATCAATCGTAACATAATGGAAAGGTGTGTATGCCTCTTTGCATTTTTTGAAAATAGCATCAAACACTTCTCTAATAGGAGCTGATTTATCTGATTTTTTCCGCTCATTCCCGTGTTTGAATATCATTTAAAACTCAGATGTTTCAGCAGGGATTGAAACCTGTTTACTGACATCACCAAACGAAATATCTCCACCCCAGTGCCATTATTACCAAACAACTCTCTCACATGCAATCGACTAGATTTGAGAACTCCAGACATGTAGAGTAACCCAAATAATGCTTGAATCTCAGATACATTTGAGAGAGCAGCGTCTCTTCCTCGAGTATAATCCGCTGCAGTTGCACTAATGCGTTTATTTGTATGCTCTACAATGGTATTCAAAATTTCATCAGTAAAAAATAATTTCCAGATCTCAAGTGGATCTGTAAAATTCTTGGTAGATGCCTTTGGCCTTTCTCCACTAAGTGGTTTCATCTTTTCCTATAAAAAATGGTCCGTCTGATGATTCTGATGTTTCTTGTTCATTCTCAGAAATTTCCTGCTCGGAATCTTAATTGTCCAATTGTTCTTCCAAATGATCTTCCTCTAAATCATCTTCCTCATCATCGTACTCAATGTCTACATCATCATCCTCTAGCATCGCATCGTCCAGTAATTTATTTAAATATTTCTGCCCTTTTTCGTAAGACATCCTGAAAAAAAAAATGTTTATCCAAAACGCAAAATTCTATCTAACCTTTTCTTCTGACCTGGCCATATTTAGATTATGTACCCATGTAAAAAATACTAAAAATCTCACCTTTTGCTGTTTTTAACGAGATAAAAAAATTCAAATTTTTGTAACGTATCTACACGCGCCGGACTCACAGTCCGCAATCACTGATTACTCTGTAACGTCTTCACGTTCCGAAGGCACACAGTAAACTCAGTCATGATGGCTCATGTCCGAAAGGTACTGAGAACGATGGCTTGCGGAAGCGGTGCATCTCGAGATGGCGGCAATATTCAAATTTAAGCGGACTGAGAGTCTGCGCACGTGTAACGGAAGGTTAAATAGAACTGTTATGATCAGAAATCAGTTTTAAACACCCACACACCAATTTTAAATATAATCTGACCATAATCACAAAACCCATTCGCCATCCTCGAAGTCGCCATCTTGAATTTATAAATTTTGACAAAAAATTCATGATCTCTGAACCTGAAAACACCTACATACCAATTTTGAATGAAATATGCCCATAATCAAGACACTCGTGCGTCATCTTGAAACCGCCATCTTTTATTTATAAATTTTAACAAAAAATTCAAAATCTCCGACCGCGAAATACGCCGCATACCAATTTTGAATCGAATCGGACTATAATAACAAAACTCGTCCTCCATCTTCTCGTCCTCCATTTTGAATTCATAAATTTTGACAAAAAAACTCTAATTTCCGACCCTGAAAAGCCCCGCATACCAATTTTAAATCGAATTGTCCATAATCACAAAACTCGTTCTCCATCTCAGGGCCGCCATCTCGAATTAATGAATCTTGACAAGAATTTAATAATCTCCACCCCAAAAACCCCCAAATGCCAATTTTGAATCAAATCGGACCATAATTACAAATCTCATCCGCCATTTTGGAGTCGCCATTTTGTTTTTCTCCCTTACAAATGTCATAATGATTGTCCCGGAATTATGCATACCTGCCAAAGTTAAAATCAATCAGATGACTAGAAGTCGGTCGAAATTCACTTGTAAGATTTGACCCAAACTCACAAACGAACGAACGAACCAACTAACAGGTGAAACTAAATAAAAGCTTGTAATAAAAAGGGATATAGGTATGCGAATATCATTTCAGAATTCGTTTCATAGAATTCATGATTGATCGATATAGAGATGGAAATAGTAGATGCAAGTATTCTGGTAGATTGTTTTGAAATAATGGCCTGATGTTCTCATCCTCGTTCAGTTCATACAAGTGACACGTATATGAATCGAGTATAATTTCTTCTAAGATGGTGATTGGATAGATCATGAATTCTTCGACAGGCTAAGTATAGTTTTCCATAAAATCGACTATATAATAGATTAGCCTTGAATAGTAGTGAAAATTTCATTGCTTCTACATTTAGAAATATAATTTAATTATTGATTTACTATTTTTAGATTTTAAAAATACAGCACTATCGCAAAAACTGCAAGAGCCTGATTTTGTTCAACCAGTTCGATTAAACAATTTCGTAGGTATCAGGTGAAAGACGAAGTTGTCACAAATATACATGTATACATATGTTTAGCTCAAAATAACTGTAATAACTGTAGAGTTTTGCCTTCACCATATACAGGGTGTAACTGAATAAGTGTAAAACATTTAAGGAGGTGATTCCTCATCGAAAAAAAGATAGGATCTTTCATATAAAGAAACTTCATTGGAGCATCCCTTGTTAAGATACAGCCCCTTAAAGGGGGTACATAAAATTTGTATAACAATTTTTTTCACAAGCACTGAAAAAGTTACAATATTGAAATTAACCTGACGTTTTGTACTACCAAAAGACACTTAGCCAGTAATTTATTTGGTTTACCCCATGGTTGTAAGGGGTGAAAAACGCAACCCCTAAAATTTATTTCAATGTAACTTTTTTGTCTTATTATTTGTTTACCATTTAAAATTTATTTCCGATAGCCTGTTTCATTCTAAACAAAAAATGTCTCTTGGGTTTTTTGCCCAAAATGAACCAGTAAGCAGCAAAACATTATTTTACGAACAACTACAGAGATACATCGTCATAAATGCGAAAATACGAAACTAATCTATCTAGTAGGTCGCTATTAGCGATAGTGACAATTAAATTGGTATGACGCTGTCAGTTTGGGAATTTTCGAAATTGAATTAATACTAATTGTGTGTTGTTGTTCTGTTCTTAATTTGTTACTTTAATAATTCACTTGTTAATAAAATGGCATACACAAATGAGGAAATGGCTGATATGCATTACGTTTACGGTCTGTCGCAGGGGAATGGGTTAGAAGCTTCTAGAAGATATGCTGAAATGTATCCTCAACGGCAGCATCCTTCACATAGAATATTTGCTCGACTTCATCAACGATTACGAGAATATGGTTCATTCGACAAAAGAACGCAGGATTGTGGTCGCCATCGAGAAATACGAACACCACAGCTTGAGGAAGCAGTACTTAATTTGATTGAAGAACAACCTACTACCAGTACTAGAAAGATTGCTTTCCAGCTAAATGTTGATCATATGACGGTATTTCGAATTTTAAAGGAACAACTCTTATACCCTTACCATCTGCAACGAGTACAGGCACTGTTACCGCGAGACTTTCCGAACCGTCTTGAATTTTGCAATTGGATGCTGGAAATGATTAGAAGAAATTGTGACTTTCTGAGATTATTAATTTCCATAATTACCACATATGGGCTGATGAAAACCCTCACGCTATTGTCGAAACTAGCCATCAAGAACAGTTTTCTCTTAACGTGTGGCTCGGAGTTATTGGGGATGATTTAATTGGGCCTCATTTTCTACCTCCTCGATTAAATGGTGAGGCATACGTTCAATTTTTAAGAGAAGTGCATCCAGTACTGCTGGAGGAAGTTCCTTTGGGCGTCAGAAGGGATATGTTTTTTATGCATGATGGGGCTCCCGCCCATTTTAGTCAAGTAGCACGTCAGCATTTAACTGAAACATATGCAAATCAGTGGATAGGTCGAGGAGGACCACATAAATGGCCCGCTCGATCCCCGGATCTCAATCCTCTCGATTTCTCTATTTGGGGCCATTCACAGCATTTGGTATATCGTACTCCTGTTCGCGATGTAGAGGACTTAAGAAACCGCATCATCGATGCGTGCAGGGTAATCAGAGAGACTCCAGGAATATTTGAGCGAATACGTGGCTCAATGCGCCGACGTCTAGACGCATGCGTAATGTTTGAAGGTAGACATATTGAACATTCACTATGATTTCTACATGTTGTGTGTTTTGTTATTAATAACTTAGTTTTGTTTATTACCCTTTAATCGTTTAATGCAGGTACTAACTACAAAATAACAATAAATCCAGTTCGCATTTATGACGATGTATCTCTGTAGTTGTTCGTAAAATAATGTTTTGCTGCTTACTGGTTTATTTTGGGCAAAAAACCCAGGAGACATTTTTTGTTTAGAATGAAACAGGCTATCGGAAATAAATTTTCAAATGGTAAACAAATAATAAGACAAAAAGTTACATTGGAAATAAATATTAGGGGTTGCGTTTTTCACCCCTTACAACCATGGGGTAAACCAAATAAATTACTGTCTTTTTGGTAGTACAAAACGTCAGGTTAATTTCAATATTGTAACTTTTTCAGTGCTTGTGAAAAAAATTGTTATACAAATTTTATGTACCCCCTTTAAGGGGCTGTATCTTAACAAGGGATGCTCCAATGAAGTTTCTTTATATGAAAGATCCTATCTTTTTTTCGATGAGGAATCACCTCCTTAAATGTTTTACACTTATTCAGTTACACCCTGTATAGTAACGTAGATGTTACGACCAGTGACTCAATTCAATTGTAATCTCCATAACTAAGGTTGTTGACTATATTTTTATATTTATCTCAAATTGAACTTTTAAAGGAGGTGATGGAAAATGACAATTGTGATCATACCATTCGCTCATTTACTGGTATAGTCACCGACATAAGCTAAACCTAGACTGCTGATCCCGTATGATGAGAATTCATCCAATTACAAGATATCAAAGAGCTTTTAGAGCATGCGCATTTTGTTTTTGTGACGATTCAAAATCACATAATGGCTCCTCGTTAGATGTCAATGTCTGAAATGACATTATTTGTGCTTCCTGCGCTTTGCGAAGACACGTCCACGTGAATTCTATTTGGATGAATTTTCGAGTGGTGAGGATATGACCTTTAGCGGTCTAGATTAAGGTTATGTCGGTGGGTGTAGTAGTGAGGTAGATGTCGCCATGGACCGAATGCGATTGTGATACAGTTATATTCATTCATCCTGACGGAAGTCGGCGCAAGCAGTCATCAGGCCCGGTTAATTCTATTGGTTCGTTATTATGACCATAGGCGTGTATGTTATTTGGATTCATTTGCCATTATCAGTTTATCGCACTAGAGTTCAAATCAATCTACACCATAGACGTTTCACGCAAATGGTGGAGGCCACGGATGCTTCTTCAGTTCGGGAACTCAGCCCTAGATGTCGCCACAATAATAATTAAGTTCTGTGCTATGGACAGATAACTGTTTTGTGTATCCCATATAACCACGCGATAACCAATATGGCGGTTGTTGGCACACAAACTGATAATTGTCATTAGAACATCATGGCCAGTGTGCTCTTCCGCTGGTAAAAGTGTATTTTCGCTTATTTTGGGAGCTTTCGTGTTGATTGATAATATTTAGATGGAAAGTGATTACCTGAAGACACGTTGGTGTACGTTATGCTTGAAAATATATCCTCATCTTCAGTTCACATTTTAATCAATGTATTCGTACAGGTATAAAATGAAGTTGAGATTGATCAGTAATTAAGAAATGTGTTAAGAAGCTGAAACATGTAATAGATTAGGTTGTTACTATGAAGGTTTATATTACATCACAATATTAACTATTATGTGAAGTAGATAAATGGATAAAACGAGCTGATTTTCTGTTTCATCGATACAGATTATCACAAAACAATAAAGGAGAAAAAGTGGAGAAAACTTTCAGATAATTGGTATTGTTCACACTTTCTTCAACTGAACATGATATTTGACAGGATTTTGAGTCTAGTTTGCTTCTATGAAAAGGAGAATCAAACATTTTTCCAGAGCAAATAATCGTCAAATATTATCCACATTTCAGAAATATATAGAACAAAACCAATAATGTGAAGAAAAAAAACTATCAAAAATGAACATATCCCGATTAGCTATTACGTTTGAAGGTCCCGCTTATTGTGTTTACTTCCGATGACAATCCAAGGGCTGAATATCGTCCCGGCACAGTAGAATTGCTGAAAGAACCAGTATTCTCATTATCCCCACTTTTTGGTATGCAATCCCAATGCGCATGTTCCAATCCAGGCCGGGCATTTTTGGGTGCGCAGTAAATTGTAGTGTGAACGGCAATGTTTGCAGATGAACAATTTTTCTTGAAATTCACCACTTTTGTCATCCAACTTCTGAAAACTCTGACCTATAGTTTCTTTATGGATCTCTGCTTCGCAATCCCTAACTGGCATAATTCGTTGTTGTTGTTGTATTTTATTCAATCCGTATTTAGATTTGGATTTATATTTGAATATGATAAGGATTATACGAAGCGAGAATAATTTCAGTGAAACTTGGCAACATCCAAAGACTGTAAGTTCTAACCTACCTGAGTGTGAGTGTGTTGTATCGTTTGTATTCACTGCTCTTTCAAGTTCGCTTGCTTTGATTTTACCGTGTGTTTTGATTACAACTCTCGAATTCATACTTCAATGATGGCCAACAATTTGTTCAGACAACCCAAGAAGGCATTGAAATATTGTGTAGTTTGTTCCCATAATTCTAAGAAAAATACAGCTATTTCAGATTTCCCAAAGATGAA